>JAVQJD010020649.1:0-33318 GCA_036023655.1 Nannoperca australis
ACACACACACACACACACACACACACACACACACACACACACACACACACACACACAAATGGAGCATTTGCAGTTTCATTTGAAACACAGATTCTGAAACCCCTTTCTGAAGTCCAGTCTGTTTATAAATGTAACTTCCCAATGCAACACCATTAGCTCCACCAGTCTAAGTTCATTGGTCCCAGAGACACATACGCGTGGCTAAAATAGCTTAAAACAGGACGGTAAGGAGCGGGTTAAAGAAAGGAGTAATTAAATATATTTAGTATCTTCAAAATAAAATCAAAAACCTCAACTTAAGGGCAGGATTGCTCGAATACAGTATCTGTGCTGAATACCAGTCAAATCACAAACGTTTTTTTGCCATTTTAGGTCACAAAAACAAACTTCAGCTAAGCCAGTAGCCAATAAATTCACCAGAGTCGAAGCAGTTGCCAGACGTTGCAAATGCAAGAAGGAGAAATATCAAACCCGGATACAAAAGTCTGAGCAATCTAATCTCAAAAATATTCACCACAGAGGTGCAAAGTGCCAAGACGTTTGGTGAATCTGCCGCCCTTTTCACACATGTAACTGCAACAATCTCATATAGTACAATTCAGCCTTTCTGGACTGTGCCACATGGTTGCAAAAAAAAGAAATATAATGAAAAGCGTTCCAATTTCTCTCACAGGCCGCAAAAATTATTAAAATGTATTTTTGTAGCAACAAGGGGGATGCTTTTTTTCTTTAATACTGCCACTAGGCGTCCCCAAAGGTTTCTTTATTACTTGTTACATTCTTACTTATGTGCAAGGACATTTAATTACATAATCAGTTAACAAATTAAATACTGAGGATGAACCAATGTTGAATTAAAGAAAAAAATGTTAGAATGTTTTTTAAAGCTATCTTTTCTTAAAGAAATCCTGATTAGAAATCTGTGGAGCCTGAGACATTTCTTTGTAAGTCACTACATTTTCATGGAAAATTGACTTCTATTCAAATATGACGCTGTCACAAGAAACTACCACAATTCTCAGAGTAAAGTGCATGTGTGAAAGGGGCTTAGCTTACACTAAACGCATCTGAAAATCAACCGGTGCCCTGATCTAATAAAACCTGCACATCTGGAAATCTATTGAGATTCAAAACATCTGGTTGCAGGTCTGAGAGGACTGGAACGGAAAGAGAGGTGGTCAGCCACTACAATCATTGTCGCTTTGTGCTCATCTTCTTTTGTCTCGGAGTTTCTCCTGTCGCCAGCACTAGGTCCCACCTCCCTCGTCTTCTTGCTCTTCCATGTTTTTGCGTGCCATCCTCTCTCTCCGCTCTGCCAGCCTCTGACATCGAGGGCAGTCTTTGCCTGTCCGGAAGCAGCTGCGATGGTAGCACGCGTGGCACTCTGAAAAGGGACAAACATCACAAAAACAAGAGTCAGTGATGTGACACTTTTGGTGACGGGATAACTGGTTCGTTTTAGTGAGTTGGTTCCTTAAATGTCACTCTTTCTCAGTGAGATTCTCATTTTTGTCCAATACTGGGCCCGTGTAGCCGTCACGTGAGAAAAACGAAACTCGTGCATTATTATTGTTGCGCAATGCTCAGGCACGGCCCAAAAGAACGGATTTACTCAGAGACAACTCGTTGCTACTAGTTCATATTAAAAGAGTCGTTCAAATGAACGAGTCGCTCATGATCGACACATCACTACTAAGCACTCTAAGTACATACGCACAAGTAGCAGCTCCCAGCTGCTAAACCAAGCAATGCTGCAGTGTTCACAATCTTTAACCAGTTAAACCAGTTGGCTGACAACGAGACGTGATGTTTCAACACAACAGCCAATCACAATCAGACCTGAGGGAGGCAGGGTGAAGAGGGGAGTATAAAAGACGGAAAAGTGAAAGGCAGAAGGCAGAGGGAAGCAGGGATATGAGGAAGCCGATATCCTGGGAAACACACGGCGCACCTTAAACCTGTTCAGACTGATCTCATTCTTCCAAAGACACCACCAGTCTTAGCTACTCTACTCCAACATATAGGCATGACTGCAGTCCCTGTCTGAAATTATGTTGTTTCTATGTTTACAAAAAGATAGCATAGATAAAATGACAGGCAACTCAAATTCCAAAAACAACGTTTATTTCATGTTCACACGAAGATGAAGCTTAAAATGTAAAAGCAACTTAAAAGCATAAATTACACATTCACTCTGACACATGTAGTCGCCTCGCTTAAGAAGACACTCTACGGTCAGCAAAACTCTAATTTAAAACAAAATGGCTTGAAAACAATCACAGATGAGGCAGCGCAGCAACAGGCGATGTTTCCTCTAAACTGGAGGACGAGTTTACATTTAAATGAAACTCCAATTCAGCCAATTTCAATGTGAAATCAGCAGAATTAGTGCATGGTAAGAATAAAAATAGACTCCATCACTGGCTCAGGGGGAACATGTGTAACAGACTACTCCTACAAATATATATTTATAAGTGATACACCACTTTGGTATCATTTGCCATGTCTGTGGCTGACAGAGCTAAAAGACTAAAAACCAACCCACTGTGGCAGCATCAGCGTCATCAGTCATCACGCTTTACACACCAACACCTCTGGAATCGAAGCCCAAGTCATCCACCACCAAATAGCTGCCAAAATATCTACCCTCCACCAGTCGTGTGCGCAACTGTGAAAACGTCAGAACCAAAGCCGAGAAATACAACACCACCGTCGTGCAAGGAACTCCGAGCCAAATGAGAACAATAGAAGAATGCAGTGTGCAGAATGCTTCAAACCACCAGATGGTGGAAAGGTTGTGAAAAGTTAAAGAGGGAGGAAGAAACACAGAGGTAGGAGTGCACAATTAATCAAAATACACATTTTTGAGTTCACCATTTTGGAAAGCCGTGATGAAAAGAATTAATATAACACTATAACAGTAATATAACACTAGCCCTCTGTTAACACTCGTCAGTCATTAGTATCTGGACAAATACAAGCTTCTGTTTTCACCAGCAGATCTTCTATCTCTGCACTCTCTCCACCTTCTCTTGTGCACTCTTTATCTGTCCCTCCTCTTATCTTCCTGCCTCTGGTCACTCTCCTGGCTACACGAGTGTTACGACTTCTCCACTTAGTCTGGTTTGTGGCGGCTGGCTCTTCCTCCTCAGTGTCCATCTTTCTTTTGACATCTCTCTCCCCACTTCTATCCTCCTCTCCCTCGCTCTTCCCTCTGGAGACAGCCGACAGCTGTTGAGGTACTGACAATATCGGAAGTGTACATTTCTCCACGTTTTCTGTGTCGGGTGCCTCCGTCTGGCCTTTGCCTGAAATGTCATCGTTCTCCTCGGCCTCCCTCCCGGAGTTCCCTTCTTCCTCAGTTCCCGTTACTTTCTCCAAAAATCTCTCACCCACTTTCGCTTCCGTTTTCACTTCATCCTCGAGCTCTCTTTTTGTGAAACCCTTGGCAAGACTCGCTAACCCAGACACCATCCAACATCCTTTCCTCTCTTGTCTTACTTCATCTAGACTGTCCATGCTGTTGCATGTGTCACTCTCTCCTTTAGAGATGCCCTTCTTAAATATGTCTATGTGAAGAACTTTTAAAATGTTCCCCTTTTCCCTTTTTGCATGCCCATTTCCCCTTTCTTTACTCTTTGCACTCTCTTTGCTATATACCCCTCCATGCTGACCATTTCCTTCCTTTTCTCCTCCTTTATCAGACTTTGTCTGTTCCTCCCTCTCTGACTCTGTCCCTCCCTTTATCTCCTGCTCCTCCTTGTTGCTTTTACTCTGAGAGAAAGCTTTCACCAGCCTTCCGGGAGTGAAAGTTTGAAATACACGCCCTCTCCCTTGTCTCTCCTCTGCCGTGTCACCCCTTTCCTCTCCACTCTCCACCCCTTGATCCACATCTATCTCTAAATCTTCCTCCCCTCCCTCCCCCTCTTTCCTGTCTTGGAAGAGGGCCTTTGCCAGCCTACGAGGTTTAGAGATCTTCCAGTCTCTCCAGGTATGTGGAATGAAGAGGCGGGGAGAGGGGGCTCTTGAGCCGCCCAGGCCTGCCAGCAGCTCACCTTCGCAGCGCTGGCACTTGTTCAGCTGGAAGGGGAAGATGATGTCTTTCTCGTTGCCGCAGAACTCGCACACAAAGCCCTTCGCCTGGCACAGCTGGAGGGGATCGAAGCAAAAGTGACAGATTTGAGTAAGCTGGGAATCTCTGGCTGACACTACAGCAGTTCCTGACACTGCAGGATAATCCATTTCACTTGTGGGTTTTATCACTGCAATAAATAAACCACGTTAGCTCTCCATGTTAAAAGAGAAGACACGCGGTTATCTTACCACACAGCCAGCTACGTGCATGGTGCCAAGCTTAAGCAGCTCTTTCATTCGGGGAGTCAGATCACCGTTGCGCACGGCAGTGAGGTCATTGAGGGAGAAGAGGTGAAGGTCCTCTGTCAGGTGACCTGGCAGGCTGTCAAACTGGTCCAGCACTCTGAGGGGCGCGCGCACACACACACACACACACACACACACAGTTGAGGTCAGAGTTTGCAGGGAGCAGACTTCAAAGATTTTGAAATGAGTGTGAAACTACGAAAACAGGCAGACATCTTACTCTTTAGCAAATCGGCAGGTCTTGAAGAGATTTTTCATGTGAAACAGCTGCACCCTCAAAACCTAAATACATAACAAAATGGAGACAGACAGAAATACACAGCCATGCAGTTTAATACACAAACACAAATGTTCAGTTGCAGCATCTGTGCTGTGCAGTGTTTAATATTCAGTGTCCCTGGACAGCTGACAGGGGTGGGCAAGCATCACATTTCTTCTCTTTCTGTTTGACAGAACGTATCAGCTTTAAAAACAATTCTGTACCACTTCATCCATCCATGAAAAGGTTTTAATGCATATTCTTGCTATTTTAGCACAATCCTGCCTAACCACATAACTTAACTGTGTCTACAAATACTGTCTACAAATTTCATTGTTGCTGTTGTCAAAAAAAAAAAAAAAAATCTATCTATCTATATATGGGGAGGGGGGGGGGAGAGGGGGAGAGGGAGAGAGAGGGAGAGAGAGAGAGAGAGAGAGAGATCTGTACACAGTATTTTAATGTTTATGTTTACCTTGTTGAGCTTGCGGTCCTTGTTTTTAGTTGTATGTATGTCTATTTCTGTGCATGTACATTGGGAGGACCGAGAAAACGGAGTCAAATTCGTTGTATGTTTCCACATACCTGGCCAAAACAGTGGATTCTGATGACATAACATGCTGTCTCTGAAAATTAAACTCAATTTAGTGCACACTAAGAGAAATTAGCTCTAGACTCTTTAGGCTATAAAGGGGTTGTAAACTATGTATGATTCACTGATGATTCACTATGATTTGTTTTTGTGTCACCTTAGTGTTTGTTGTCAGGGGCATAAATGGCTGTATTCATTCTGGTTTCCCACCCTGATAACTTGAGTATTTTAAGCAGCAGAATGGGTCACAAGTTCACGGTGACTATTTTGCTATTAGGATACGACTGTTTAAAACAGAACTGAAACTGGTTATTGTGGTGGAATTCCCACAAGTTACAGGTAAAAAAAAAACCTTCACACAACCACATTTTGCAACCACGTGGTTACTGCCTATTTCCACATCCCTCTGCAGCCTAGGTACTCACCCTGACGGCCTCCAGAGCCTTGATCTTCTTGTACAGGCCGCTGTTGATGTCATTGGGGTTGAACAGCGGGTCTCCGGCGATCTTGCTCAGCAGGTCCCGGGCAAAGTTGCTAACATAGTACTTGCTGAAGTCCCACTTCCTCAGCACTCGGCCGGGAACCACCGCCTGGGCGTTCTCATGGCAGCACTGGCAGAAGTAACGGCCGAGGTATTCACAGTAACGCAGTCGCTTGATATAATCTGTGTGGACAGGCAGCAGAAACACAAGCAGGGTAGAGGTAAGAATTCAGAACGATACTGTGACGGAGAACATGCATATTCATGAAAGGAAACGGACATAGGAAAATACAATATAGATCTGGGCCAGATGGAAAAAAAATTCTCATACTTGTGAAAATCTTGCACTTGTGAAATCAAATTAAATACAAGAACTGAAACTGTATTTGTAAATAGACATTCTGTTTTTTTATACTGTTTGATTCATGGAAACATGTTAAAACTTAAATGCATTACAACAAAAAGATATTTTCTGATCCTACAGAAGTTTTTCTGCTGTTTGCTAGTCATACCTGGGTCGATGCGGGTGCCACAGCCAGCGCAGCGGTAGTTCTGTTTAGCCACAACTATCTTCCTCCTGACAGGGAAAAAACGAGTGTAAGCAACAGACATTTTGCAGGACAAAGAGCAAGGACAGCGGCCTGACCGCAAATGACACAAAGACAGTTGGAAGCACCTTTCTTGGAAAAAGGAACATATTTCAGAGCTCCAAACACGTCACATCACCGCCACTTGTGTTGGTCTTTCGCTCTGCGTGTACTCTTGATGATTTGTGCATATCAGCAGCAAGTAGAAATAAATGTTTCCAATTTTTAAAGAAAGATGTCGTTTCTCCCTGGGCCTTTTTGGAAGCTGTTTTAGACACGGATGCCAAATCAGAGAAGAAAGACTTGACTTTTTTCTTGTCTCTACATTGTTATTATGAGAGGTGTTACATAATGAGATTAAGCCTGCAGTCTTATTATCACTCCCAAACCAGATAAGTAACACCATAATCATTTAAAAACCCCTTAGGCTCAGCCAGCCAATTCTGCTGTAATTGGCATTACATTAGGAAAAAGAAATATTTAAGCCGCACTCTGCTGTGCGTGTCACGAAGATGACAGACCATTAAATGGAAACAAAAGAACAAAAGAACGTGAGAAAGTGCGCGAGTACAACTTGGCGAGGACTTACTTGGGGGCGGGATGAATGTTAAAGATGATCTGCGGTCGGGGCGGCGCCCATTCCAGGTTGCCTCGGACACGAATCCTCAGCTTGTAGATGTCGGCGTGTTCGCCATCGTCAGGTGAGATCGGCAGAGAGTCAGGGATGGGCAGCAGCTGCGAGAGAGAGCGAAGAAGTTAAGTGAGCTCAAAGTTCAGTTCTGTTGTGTGAATCGCAGAGAGTGTATACGGAGGAGTGCCACAAACTGCAAGTTAAGTTTTTAAATCGTATGAATTATTGAACGTTGAGTGCCATGTGTGGAGAACTTCTATTCTGCTTGAGTACTATAAGTGAGCGAGACTTTGCACCTTCTGTGGAGCGTCGTGTTCCGGGACCAGCCAGTCAAGCTCCGACGCTGCAGGAAGCTGCATGCCCTCAAATTGCCTGAGTAAACCCATGGCTACTGACTCAGCTGAGTTAGACTGGAGGAAGGATGGAGAACTGCAAATACACAAAGAAGAACAGAATACATTTTAAAAATCTAAATAAGACACATACAAACATTTTCTGTTTGCCACTAATCCAAAGAGCCGGCAAAAATAATCCCCAACGTGGTTCATGTTACTGCAAAAGTTAGAAATTTGTAAACTTCTTAGATGCAAGTACCGTTTAGTTTTTTTTGGAACAATGTGGTATTTCTTCTGTGAGAAATTCAAATAAGTGAACATAATGCACCATCTATGATTCACTCCATAGAGGCCGACGTAATTTAGCATTGAATTATTGTGTTTCTGAAAAATGCAATTATTTGTTATTAAGAGGATGAAGGCAAACAAGAAGTGGCTGAGTTACTTACATGGACTCTGAGCTGAGAAAAGACCTGCCGCTGGAGCTCACGCTGCGCTTGATGTCTGCATCTGGAACACAAAGCAGTAGTAACATTTTAAAGAGAAAGGTAACCACTTAGGAGCAATGAACCAGTCGTACGCAAAAGGTGAAGAAGACCATTTTATCCACCAGCCATTCACACTAAAATGTCAAATCAAAATCAAAAATGTTACGATTTGTAAAATTGGAAACAATGATCAGGTGATTGATGAATTTGGACGAACCAGCAGCTGGCTGGTGGATCGTGTTCTTTTCTCCACACAGGTCAGGTGGCACTATTTTTCTACGGCTAAGCAAGCAGATAAAAGAAATATAAGAAGAAAATCTTTGCTTAAAGATACTGAAGTACCTAAAAACTACTTCACATTCAAGCTTTTTAAAATGTAATTCAGCAGGTAGCATGCAGGAAAGCCAGAGGGATTCAAAGATAGAGCATTGCTGCTCTATTTTCTTGTAACGCTCCACAAACAACATATAAGCAAAGACATTAAGCAGTGGAGGTTTGGTAGAACAGGAGACCACACGCATAAATTCTTGTAGTCAACAACAGCTTCTTGTCATCTGACATTCTTGTTCATTCAAATGAAACTTGATTCAGAGCCCTTCTGGGTTTACAGTGAGTCACAGTTTCTATAAAGCATCAAAGAGCTAGATAAGCAAGTTAGTCAGCTGCAGGGCTCAACAACTGCCTTTTTTTCTTTGTGAAAAAATTGTTTCATTGGAATAAAAAAAAAAAAAAAAAGAAGTAGTTATAGTAAACTCAAACTCTAATCAGATTGGCCATTAGTTTTTACAGTTTGGGCAGTCTGACTACTGCAAAGTGGATGGCACCGGATGATTATCATCAGTGGCACACAGCAAAACAGCAGAGGAGCTGCAAGCAGGACAGAGCTTGGCGACTGATTTTTTGGTGATTTTGTGTCCAGTTTTGTGTCTAATTTCCTGACGCATCTCACATCGTGATCAATTTAGTTAGTAGAGATGATGACCTAAAGAATAGCCAGTCATTAAATGTATGGTTTTATTGTTAGCAGAAAGTGTTTTTTTGTTTTCATGCGAGGTGGCCCACCTCGGAGTGAAAACACTTCCTGCTATGGCGTCTGAGAGCGTAAAAAGATTTCAGTTTTAATTAATAAAAAAAAAATTGTATTAGGTTTAAAGATTTTAGTTAAGGGATGCATTTAAGTATATATCATTCAGGATTATTATTAATAGATGCATTCAACGTTCATTTCACTGAGCCGAAACAGAAAAATATATATCACTTAATGCAGACCAGGAAAACATAAAAGAAATATATATATCACAGTATTACAATAGCCAAAATTCCAAGCAATATCTGTTCTTCATCACAATGTTATATTATATTGATGTATAATGTTCAGAATGCTTCTCAGACAAAAAAAAGCCTTATAAAATAATGGTAAGTTCAGCTGTATGCAACAAGACGTCACAAAGGAGAACCCCTGGTTTTTCCAAAGAGAGACAACTAGGAGCGGGTACACTTCACTTTCACAAGAACAACAAGGTGAAAGGATGTGTATGTGACAGCAATCACACCTCATTCTCACTGGAATCATCGCATTAAATAATGAAAAATGGGGTGGATGAATAGATGGATGAATGAGTGAATAACCCCTGTAGTTCCAGTCACTGCAGAATGCCAGATGTTACTGTAACTCACTCCTCTTGACGCTTCTCAAAAATCTTAACAAGTACAGGCACATTTGTCCTACTGCACCACCAAAACCCTGAACTACTGAGCTACAAGCATCAACACAAACAGCCAAGAGGTGAGGACGCAGCTGGCTCCACTCCAGACTCAAAAGTTACAGTGCTCCCCCCGTCCTGCTTAGAAAGATTTTTTTTGGGAGAGCCAGTATCTCTTTTAACAGCTGAATACAATTAGTTCAAAGGGAACATAATGACAGCTGATCACCTGAATGGTACAGAGTCAAATATATTGAAATTTATAAAGTATTTGGCCTCAGGATGGTGTTTATTTCCAACGTTCAGAAGTTTGGTTATCAGAAGAATTCAGGAAGTGAATACTGCTACCTAGTGAAGTATTCTGATGTTTGGATATCATCTCATTTTGTAGCTTGCACAACAGCACAGCACCAGTCCTGGCCTGTTGTTCCCATCTTGATAACTGATAGCTTCTGTCCAAAAATGTGCACATTTTCTTTAAACGGTTACTTGTGAAACTTTAAGACACTCCTTTTGGGCCAACGGGCATAAAAAAAAAGAATGCAGAATAATAAGTGAAAGCTGTCAGTACATAGATTTACAAAAATCACTTTTTATAAAGTGTTGAATAATACATGGTTTGGGTATTTTAGAGGTTAATTCCTCAAGTGTCTTTAACCTACTGAGAGTTGTGTACACTAAGATTTGTACAGAAGCAATCAGCATGATTAAACAAAGACAAAACATAAGCTATAAACTGTAAATGGCAAAAGGTATGGTTTTAGTGCCATCCATTGAAGCAGGAGGGATTAAAAGCAAAACTTCTCAGTTTGGAGAGGAGCCCTCAGCTTCCTCTCAGAGGAGCACCCGTCACAGTAAACTGTGTGTAGCTGTGGAGCCTCGCCCACTCGTCCAGCCTTCAGATACCTGAGAAGAGGGAGGCGAGTGACAGGGAGAGGCCGTTCTGAGACACCGCCAGCAGGGACTGGCCCTCACAGCCATCTGAGAGACAGAAACTAACACTCAGCACATCCGTCACCACAAGCACAAAACATTTCCAACACTCCACGGAGCTGTGCGTCAGTGTCACAGGCAAACATTACTGTATACTGCACCGATGCGGTGCGTGTGGAAGTCATGCAGTTATACAGCACCCGAGACACAACAGACTTTGTATGCTCGCGGCCGCGGTACTGAGAAGTGCAGTTGCACACAAACACAGTCAAACATGTTAGCACAACCCATACATAACGGACATGCATTTACAATCCCACAACCCGTGTTAATAGTATCAAAGCAATACATGTTCAAATGTTTAGTTAGAACAAACACACCCTATCAAATAATCATGACCAGATAAAAGCTTGATATTCCAACTCACTGTAAGGTCTGTGTAAATGGTAACACTAATAGAAATAATGAAGATTTACAGTCAAACATTCTGTGACTTTTGTACTCAGGCTTCCATGTTTATGGTCCATGGTAAAAATGAGACATGCTTGGTGAGCAACATGTAGCAAGCGTGGCGATGAGGTTATGAATTGTGACTGGAACGGAAACAAAACTCCTCTTTCACACAGACAAATGATGAATTCTTCAAAGGCTTCGTACACGTTTCAAATTTAAATATTCAATATTTTTCCGTTGTAGAAGTGAATATTTTGGTTAAAAGTTCACATTTCTGAATGTTGACAGCAGCTGGAAGGAAAAACTGTCACATCATATCACTGTTGCTGTAGCCTGATCATCAGGTACAAAGATGCAAGCTGAACTGACAAATAAACTAAATGTGCATGTCGTGTGCCTGGATCGAAGAAGGCCGTTCTCACTGATTAGCAATTGTGACACTCAAAAACGAATAAAAAAATATATCAAATTCCTTTTGTTCTTTTCTCCCTGTGTTCCCTCGTTCCCTCTCTCTACCTCGTAGTTCGCACTCCTCCACCTCCTCAGCCGAGCCGGAGTCAGAAAGGCCCTGGCAGGAGTCCTGAGAGCTCCTCCTGGAGCCTCCGCTGTCCGTGGAGTGGAAAACTGCAGGAGAGGACGGAGACAAATCAAAGATTTCTGAGGCATTAATCAACAGTAGCAAATGACCCTGTGATGCAGTGAGGCTATCTAGCGCCAATTCCAAAAGAAAGCATATTTGTTAAAGTTACAACTAATGTCTAGGAACTGGAAGCACATTCATTATTCTAATAATAATGAAGAATCAGGTGAAGACAAGAATGCAACATCATGAGTTTCCATTTTTCCATTTAACAGCTCCCCAGTGCTAACGTTGCCTTACCGTGATGGGAGGTTGCGCAGGGCGGCACGCGGCTGCGCCGGATCTGTTGCCTCCGCAGGCGGATCTTCTGTTTGAGCTGCTGAATCTCACAGTCGCTGTCTCCCTCCTCCTCGCCCTCTTCCTCCTGACGCCGTAGGTTGTACTTCATCAGCTCGATGGCAGCAATAAGGGACTCTGAAATGCTGAAATGAGCATTCTCCTACAGAACACAGAAAATCACAAATGAGAGTCTAATCTAGTCTTTTTCTGAACTTCATTTGTGCAATTTTCATTTTTAAAGTGTAGATAATCACAGTTGATTGACTGATCAATCAGCACACTAGTCGGGATTATTAATCAGGAGTTAAAATGGGCCGAGTCCTGACCTTCTCAAGGTCAGCACAGCTGCCAAAGTCCTGCTCTGACAGGTAGCTGATGAGGCTCTGACCCTCTGATGGTTTCCTGAACATCCCATCTGGAACACTGTTGTCCTGGGACCCATCTGAAGAGACCAAAACATATACACAGAAAATAAATGACAACAATAAACAAAACAGAAAAAGGAAAAATAGGTGTGTTCATATTGGATTTTAATTTAACGGTTTTAGCTTTCAAAGTGAAACATTTTGAAATGTCTCAAAAACATTTAGAAAACATTTAGAAACGAATAACTACATTATAGAAGTAAAATGCTCTGAGCTTCCCAAAAACATCTTCATGTTATCAAAATATCTTATTGTCTAAAATCAGATGCACCAAGTCACAAAACGTGTGACGTTTATGGATCAGCTGACACACTCACTACATTCACATTCAGGAACTGGAAACCTATTTTCTTTCAAGAAACACTGCATGTCAGCTTTTCTGACCAACGTCCTCCCATATCCACGTTTTCTGTGGACTTTCTCTGGCTCACATCTTCCTTAAAAACGTCCAACAATCGCAGGAAATCGCAGCAAAAGTTTTGCTACAGTTGCAGCTTTTAAGGATTGCAAACAGAAAGTCCGAAAACTCACGAGACTCCATGTAGAGGGAACTGGCGGTGCTGGCATCGCTGCGCTGAGATGAGAAAGGGCTGTACTCCTTCATACAGCCGTCCCCTGCCGATTCTAGGAGCCAGATAGTCCACGTTAAGGGCCTCTTAACGGCTAAATGCCAGAGTCACTAAAATAAACCCTTAATTCTTTACAATTGATTGGAACATGCGTCATCATTCATATTCAAAGCAGGCTAAACATGACTGTTGACCTTGCAGTGATACGGAAGTGAAACCTTTCTATTTATAAGTGGGTAGAAGAGAGATCAAATTCTTCCTTTTACTTGAGCAAATAAGCTTATCTATTATAATGCATTACACTGTAGAGCTGTGGTTTATTTACAGAATGCCCACATCCCGTACATGTGACAAATACAGGAAAACACCTGCTTTGCTTCTTCTTTGACGTTAACACTTGGATTGTTAACTAATTTTAACTTTAAAACTCTGAATAACAATGCCAGTACTTCTATCAGGACATTACTAGCAAAACTACAATGAAATGAACACATTTACACACAATTTATAGATAACTTCCATTATATTTTCAATAAAACACTGAGAGGTCATGAAAAATGTGTGCATGAACAAAAACAAACAATGAAAGGGGTCATTCCTGGTCCTCATCAAGTCAATTTGACCCGAGTAACACAAACCAAAACAGCTAAAACAAGAACGTCAAACACCAAAAGCACGTATTATGAGCTGAAAGCGAGACTTGAAAAGAGAGGGATGGAGAGAGTTCATCAGCATGCAGAGGAAAAACGAAAAGAGGGGTGGGAGGGGTCAAGTGATGGAGCACAGTGGAACTGCACTGCCAACCTGCTACCGGATCTTCTATTATTATGGTGATTTTTCGGTGGCCCCCTCCTTCGGACAAACAGTAAAAAGAGAGACAGAGAAGAAGGAGAGAAAATTACCTCAAGCCAAGAAGGGAAACAGTGAGCTAAGAGAATAGAGAACCTTCCGAAAGGTTTAATCGTGCGACAGGAAGTGGTGGGCACCCTAGAAATAAGATGACCTAGCGACATCTTACAGAGCTACAAATAAACACAGACTATGCAGGTACACCCCCATTTAAATGTCACCTTCATTTTCTGCAAAACATTGTGGGGGGAAAAAAAGAGGAAATGTTAATCACCTGCAGGAAGTTGAAGCAATTTAATCCTGGAAACCCCCCAAAAAAACATGCTACCAAAAACAGCCGATTTCATCTTATCACTACAAACCATGACGTCTTATCTGTGAACATGCAGCACAGAGCAATCCGTCATTACATTGAGGAACAAACAAACCACCCGCTTATAGCTTAGGTTCACCACTTCTGCAAATATTCCGTTTCACTCCAGGTTTACTTACCGTTCCTGAGTTTCTGATTGATCCCTGTGTCAGAAAACGAGCGTGCATGTCCTCGGGACCCCCGACCTGGTCCCCTATGGCCCTCTGAGAAAGACGAGCGCCTGGGTGGGGGCTGAGCCGGGGAACCCCATTGCAGGGACTGGTCCTGGGTCTCGACCTTCTCGCTGCTGTGGGTGGAGATACGGGAGTCGCGGCGACTGCGTTGCCCCAGGTTACCAATGGCCAGGTACTCCGGACCATCGTCGTAGTCGCCATCACCGACTGAGTCCCCGGCCTCGGGCAGAAGGGAGGTGGAGGAGGGGGACTCCGTGAGGGAGGTACAAGGGACCGAGGCAGGGCCAGGAGGGGGCATCAAACCCTGCTCGCCTTCCCCCGGCCCTGAAACGCAAACCCATGGGGCTCCCAAGCTGCTGGCTGGAGAGGTAGTGCCTGCAACAGAACAGGTAGACACGGTGAGATAGACAGAAACACAAGCTTTTAAAAAAAACTTTAAAAGAAAAAAAGAAAAAAGGCCTGCTTCTTTGTCACTTCCCATTTCACCTGCTCAAGCTTTGCTGGTGTGGAATGGACAAGTATTATCGTACAAATTGTTTTTAATCCAAAAAAGTAACAAAAATGTTCAAATGTGTTGGGAAAACCCTTGCGAGCACATGGACATTTAGTCAGTTCAGGACATTTAGTTTTGAAGGCTGTATCAACGCATTCTTCAATAACTGACTTTGTCTAGAAACAATCAGGCCTCTGTGTGACCAAGTCAGTCAGACTATTCACATACAAACTGTAGTGCATTCATAGAACCATCCCCCATCCCCATATGTACCGATTACAGAATCGTGATCGTAATTTTCTCACGGACAACCTCAAAATCCTTCAATTAAATAGAGACAAATAGATGAAGTCTGGCCCAACACTAACCTAT
The DNA here is from genome assembly GCA_036023655.1 of Nannoperca australis. Classification (NCBI taxonomy): domain Eukaryota; kingdom Metazoa; phylum Chordata; class Actinopteri; order Centrarchiformes; family Percichthyidae; genus Nannoperca; species Nannoperca australis. The sequence continues at coordinate 15,016 of JAVQJD010020649.1, forward strand.
TTGCTATTCTGAAATCATTTTGTGGAGAGACCTTGGTAAATTTCTGTTCTTAAAATCGAACACAAACCACAGAGGAGGGAAAATATTGCAACAAGTTCCAGATTTTAACCCTTATCACCCAAAGTGTGCTCCACGTGAACCTGTTGTCATTACTATGCAGATTTAAAATAAAAAATATATTATATGCATCTTTAAGCATTCAGCTGAAGAAACTACACATTCAATATATAATATGGACGATTGCACACACCCATTTAAAGACTACACTTGTCCCCCTACAACCCTTTTTTCCCCTCACTTGTGCTGTTGCTGTTTTGGGATCCGACTCCCATAGTGTTGCCAGGGTTGTGGCTGGTGGCGACTGCTTCTCGGAGGGAGCAGTTGGAGGTGGTGAGCCTGCGATTTAGAGTCTCTCCTCTCGGAGCCAAGTCAGCAGTCCTCCAAGTCCCTCCAGCCCCTGGCAACACACACAGGCTCTGGCTCTTCAACAGGCCCAGACATGGTGGGCACTTCAGAGGGGACAACTGGAGGGTGGCAAGGTAGAGATAGGTTACGGTTAAATGCCAGATATCCTTCATTTTAAAGTCACTCCGTTTTTAGTGGCCCTCTAAACAGGAACCTACAGACTGATGCGGAGGGTGTAAAGCATCATTATTTGTTTCCTTTTCTTCTGATGTTTAACAGCAGATTGCCACTAAACAAGCACAGATCTGACTATTTATATAGATTTTAAATATGTTTCTAACATAATTACCGTGATAAGACACTACATGAAAAAGGTCAAATAAAAAAAACAATGTCAAAAACAGAAAGGCAAGTAATAAAGACACATTTTATACAAAAACGAATCAAATCAAATAGATGATGAACAAAATGATAATGGAAATATACTGTAAAATGTAGACAGACTTATTTCACGAGACCCACCCCAACTGTGTCTACTTGGGCCAGCAGTTTAGGGTTATTCTGCTCCACAGCTTCCAGACACTGGAACATGGCGGTCACGTGGGGCTCGCTCAGTAGAAAGGCATCATCTGAAAGGCAGAAATAGACAGATACAAAGAGAAAGAGGGAGAAAAGATAATGAGAAATAAAGTTAAGGAGTGGGACATGAGTGAAGACACAAAGTGAAAAATGAAAACAGAAAAACAGACAATGAGGGAATTAGGAAACAGAAAGAGTAACTTTAGCTGTTTCTTACTTTAGTTTACACTTATATAGTGCAGATTAAACTGAACCAATAATGTGAAACTCACCAATATAGTATTTACGTGTATGTCCCAGATGCCGGAGCAGAGGTCGGAGCTGCGCCGACAGCATGTGAACCTGTAAGCTGTGAAGCAGCCAGCGCTCAGCCTTGTAGCTTTCACCAGCGCTCTGCATCCCGCTGGTCAGTACCGGCTCAAGGTGACTGAACTGAGGACGGACAGAGAGAAGAAGCAAACGAAACAGAAGCATATTGTGAGAGGAGAGGTAGATGGGAAAAAGGTTGACAGCAAAGTGCAAAAAACACTTTATCTGAATATAAAGAACGACACATTTTAATTGTTTCTTTACAACATTTACGCTAATAAAATGTCCTAATTTGTTTTTGTTTTTTTATGTCCATGTGATTTCTTAATTTAACAGCCAGTATCAATGGATCTTGTACCTTGGATTTTGTGTGGTTGACATTTCTGTGGGTGGCACTTGGTCTGCTCAGCCTCAGTGGTTATCACTGCTCATGCTATAAAATCAAATCTTATTTACTCCAAACATACTGCTGTTTGTGTGCTGCCTCATTAAGAGCACCAGTTGGCATGACAGAATTGGGTCTGACACGGCGTCATTGCGGACAATAGGCTCGACAGTCTAAACAGAGTGAGCCACGAGTGGAATGAGGAGTGAGGAAAAATAACTAGTCATCACATGAGGATTATACCACGGCCGAGCATGCTGTAAGCTCTACTGGTCAGTAACAGAGGGCAAATCTGCCACTGCCAAAATATTAAATTGATCAGTATATATGGGTAATACACATAGATAACTTTGCAGCCTGGCTACTATGATTTCACAAGTAAATCTGCAGTTTTCCTGAAAAGTGATAACTGTTACAGGTTGTGGAAATGAGAGTGGATGAAATGCAGAGGCACACCATTTGTTGTGTGTGAATATAAATTACAGAACTGAAACACACCAGTCCCCCTCAATAAATATAGAACCTGAAAAGTTCTCAGAAAGCCCAACACTGTTTTTAAAGCTTTAAAACAAACCGTGTGACACAATTACTCGCAATTAGGAGATTAGGAACTACCTACGTAGTGGCATTTTTAATCACAGTCCTGTCAGCGATTTATTTTTTTCCCCCTTTATGTTTTAGAGAGACATTTAGTGATGCTACAATACTAGAACTTACAGCAGCTTAGAGCAAGGTAGCAATGTTTTTTATGACCGCATCAACTTGCGATTTGCGTGACGAGTAAACATGAAAGTATTTACATACCATCCTGCATGCTGGCTGGCGGTGAGCATACCTGTTCAACGTGCAAGGCGAGGTGGGGGCTGATGTAGCGAACACACCACACAAACGGCCAGTAGTCCCTCTGCTTGTAGTACACCTGCAACATAAAACCAGCTGTTAGCATGATCCATTTACACATTTACAGAGGACACCAGCTTCAATAAACACAATAAGCCATTATAAAAAGGCAGTGCGTCCCATTGTGAACCACTTCCCCCTGTATTTAAGAGTGTCATATGATAAGGTACATACTAAAGAAATGACCCTCTACATTGGTAAGCATGGGATATAATCACACCACTATGTCACACACATCTGTTTATGTACAACACCACTTGTGGTTACAGTATGTGTATTGCTATTGCCTGTTTGGTTGAGTGTGGATTGAAAAGTTGTTTCTATCTATTCAGGTCAATGTTTAACAAATGCTTAAACTTTGACCCGCACATCTGCCAGAGCAGACTGTAGGCCACACCGAGAAGTATCAGTAATCTGATTACAGATTGTATTTATTTGTTATTTTGTCCAAACAGGACAGGGGGATCAGTCAGATCCCCTGAGTTCTGACCTGCTCATTCTTTAGTCCATGGCTCAGGATGTTGTTCATGTCCTTGTGGAGCCGCTGCAGGCCGCCGTAACGCGACCACACGTTGGGGTTGTTGGTGGACACGAGGCCCTCCACCGTGGTCTTCAGGCTGGACAGTAGCTTCCAGTGCTCCCTCCTGGAGGGAAAACAGCGCAGCAGGAAGGAGTGAAGCAGGGGGGAGGGAGTACGTTTAGGAATGAGGAATGAGGAAGGAGGTAAAGGAGTGCTGGTGTTAGCAGTGTTGTTGCTTAAATCATTACTCACAGGAACAAGAATACTTTTCCTGAAGTTAAAAATTGAGTCTTCAGCATTTTTGTTGTGATAACCCAGCTTAACTCTGAACTCAGTGACTAACAGGGAGTGCTGACCATCAGTACATATGTTAGCAGTATGACCACTTCCCGGCCTGAACAGGCAAAAACAAATTCAATACAAATTTGATTTATTTGGCAACATATCATAACAAAGTTCTCTCGGAGCACTTTTTTCATATAGAGCAGGTCAAGACCAACTCTTCTTTTTACAAAGACCCAACATTCCCAGCTCTCTCTCTTGGTTGCAGGAGAGGGAGAGCAGGAGGACATACATACAGTAGTAAAGTACATTTCTACGTAGAGATGTAAAGTAATAGATGTGGTAATGGTATTTATTTTCTAAGACACTGCAAACCACAAATAATGATCGATGTGGAGCTCAGAGAGGCAAACCTCATCATTGGGATACAGCCATGGAAAGCTGCTGCTCCAAACATGTCTGATAGAAAACAAAATTATATCAGGTCACATTCCCTAAAAGCCATAAAGTGCTGGCTCATATCCAGGACATCCTCTTTTTTCTCTTAAGTCAGCAGTCAAACTGAATGCTATGGAGAATGAGGACAACTGCAGCAATAGGAAAATCTGCTGTCAGGTTACCGATCCCTTGAGGGTGTATTCTTTGAGTATGAGATCATTTAACTGGTCATCTGCTATTTACATACTATGCTATACTTAAGCATGTGATGTGCACTTAAATCAAGCCCCCAGGAAGTGCAGCAGGCCAATTTGACATAGTGGTCAAACCGTGGAATTACAACGTCCGGGTCCATCACATGATGCACACTGGACTAATGGAAATGCTAGTGTGCTTTCTCTATGGGCCGCAAAATTGCGGAATATCTGGGTAATTGCATACCTGGAAGTCAAACTTCATACGCCCCTGAACAACTTTCATAGGAATGAACTGGGCCTCCGATGCTGTATTCAGTTCTCTTTATACATGCATGGCTTAAAAGCATTATAAGATAAGATAATCAGCCCACAATTTTATTATTTTATTGGTGTGATTTATTTTATTCATGTTAACTACTACATGTGCCCAGATGTGTCTTGCTTCGATGCCTTCGTTGATTTACAGTAATTTACTCAATGGAAAACTTGAAGTACAAAAAAAATAAAGAATCAGTCCCAAACATAATTTATTGTAAATCAATTTAAATTAAATAAGCTGTTTTGTGTGAGATTGATGAAACCTTTGACTAGCACATTTATGAAGTCATTTTTCACACAAATAAGCAGCACAGCATTGACCTACCAAGTTAATTAATCAAATCACATCATGAAATATGGAAAGAGAGAGGCTGCACATTAGAGAACATTTTTCACAAACTGTAGAACATGATGCATTTTTGCAAAAAGAGATGTGTGACGTGTTAAGCTTGTGTGTGTGGGGGGGGGGGGGTGTTGGACATCATGGAGTGAAATTCTACATGGCTCAGAGGGGTGGTTGAGGTTAAGGATTATTTTTTCTCTGTTAGGTGTGTGTGTGTGTGTGTGTTCTACTAGAGAAGCCTCGAGACAGATTGGTTTACACAATCTGGCTTCCAAAATGTACACAAAGAGGATCTCTAAGTATTTTATTAATCCCAATTGAGGAAATGCAATCAACATGGTGTACCCTTTCCATATATTAATTTGTGTAAATGGTCGAGTCCAACCACCAACCATCGCATGTGTATGTACTCACAAGGCAGGAATTCCACCACTATAACCCAGTGAGTGTACTGTATGTGTACTGTGCAGAGTGAAAGGTCATTTTAGTGCCTCTTGTTACTTCTCGGTAAAAATGTGTGGATTTGTGCAGCACTTCCTCTTGCACAACTCTTGCATTAATCGTGTTGTCAACGAATGCTAATAATGTGTCATTTCGGATACATCTAACTTACCGGCCGTTTGTGTAAAGTGCCCAATATTTTAAACCCAATTATGGATTTTTTAATTCTGTTAATAGTGTATGAATAATTATCCTGCACAACCTCGCAGATGTCAACATGATTTGACAGCTAGCGTTAGTTGTTAGCACAATATAGCTAAGAGATAGTGCTGGTAAATGCCGTAATGGTTAGATAACACGTGCTAATTGCTTTAATGCAACCAAACTTTCACTTATTAGTCAATTCGTTCACCTTTGATATTACACAGGTTGACAAACCTCGCAGCCAACCTAATATTGTTTGCTCCAAGTTCTCAAACCTTGACATGTCAGATTAGCCTAGCCTAGCTTAGCTTTACCGCTAGGACTCTAGCGTCAGCAATCCACTATTCTAGCTAGCTAGCTAGCTACTTAACATTATTACAATAGCTCAGTTTAAGTGAGTTGCCGCGACAAAAAAACATTACTGGTCGTCTTTGTTTAACTAGCGAGTGGGTTCTTAGTGATACAGTTTCTAGTTTTGTTGTTTAATTAATTGATATAACCACAGTAACTCTTAGCACAGCTAGCCGGGTAAATTAACCAACCCACCCCGGTCTGTCACTCACCTGCGCTCCTCCGCTTCTCTCTCCGCCGAGATCTCCATGTCATCTGGGCGGAATCGGGTACAGGGCAAGGTTGCCAGCTTCCCCGATAACTCCCTCGGTCTAATTCTGCACAACCGAGTTTTACCCAGTAGCAGGGTAGGTTGAAATAGTTACCCGGACGTCCAGTCTTCCGCCATCTCTCCCCTGTCTCTCTGTCCGAGCTGTGAATCAAAACAGAGGAGGCCGCATGACCCTATCACAAGCAAGTAGGCGGTGGTGTTGTCCCTCCTTCTTCTTCTTCTTCTTCTTTGAGGTGTGACGGCAGCAGGCGTTCACAGTGCTGCATTACTGCCATCTTCGGGAGTTAGTTAACTCCTACACTTCTGTGGAGGACCGAAACTGCCATAATACAAAATAAATGAAGAAATGCAGAAATGACAAAAAAAAAAAAATGAATATGCCATTAAAGGCACAAAAGAAATGCAAAAGGAAAAGAATACATAAATAAATACATTTATAAATTAAGTGGTAAAGTAACAAATAAGGGGAATATGTATGTATAAAACAAAAAATACAGAAATAAAAAAAAACTAAATCCATTTATGTCACATTTTATCAATTAATTTATGCCTACATTTATTTTTTATTTAAAAAAAAATGCATGATGCATGTAATGGCATATTCATTTTTTTAATGAGTCATTTATTCATTTTTTTTTATTATTGCAGTTTAAGTCCCACATACACTTCCACCATAACTCTTTTTGCCAGCGGGCCTGTAGCATTTGTTTTGCTTTTTCATGACCCCTCATATAATTTAGTTAACTGGGAGCAGGTGTTTTTTTTGCATAAACCCAGTGGCATTTATCCTGTCTCGACTTGTAGGCACACACAGGTGAAGTCTCCACTGCTTCCATACACAATCTAAGAGCCTGAGGCTGGATCACATCTAATCCTCCACATCTAAGTACAGGGTTTGATGCTGATCCATAAACTACACTCCCATAATCTAACCTTGATCCAAATAGCGCTACATGTATATATATTAAGAACACAATATCAGCTCCCCAGTCCAATCCTACAAGGCATCTCATCACATTTATGATATATTTTTTATACTTATCCACTATATATTAAATGTGTTCTCTCAATGATAATCAAAGTCAGAATATACTCAATGTGTCAACTGTCTTTAAATCATTTCCATCTTCTTGCTCATGAAGAACATCCCCATTTCTTTCCCCACATATCAACTTAATGTGTTCCTTATTGCACTTTTTTTCAGATCAGAAGCCCCTCCTTTCATAGTGTATCATAAGATCTTTCTACATCACTGTGGGTAGTGTTTCTTGAGCTTTCCTTACCTCATCCATTGGAAATAACACTGATCTAAAGTACCCTTTCCCTGTAAATCCACAGACACCCTGTAATTATAACTTGCTTCTACAAATAATACATTAGCCTTTCATTTCCCATTGGTTCCATCAGCTTACATAATGTGCGATATTAAATGCAATTAGTCTGTAATTTGCAGTTGTGTTTGTTTGTTTTTCTCACTGGTAAAACTAAAGGTGTAACTAATAACAATAATGATGACTCTGTTACATTCAGGTGCCAGTGAGACAATACCAGGGCTCTAGTTATTAAAATAGAGAATAGATTTCTGTTCTTTCACTTTTCACTTCTAGTGAATTCAATAATTCAACAATACTCCAATACTATACTATAATACTAAAATGTATTTAATGCATCCTGGGGATGCCGCAAAATAAATCGAAAGAAAACTGCTCGCACACTGCAGGGCTCCATCGCTCATCATTTATTACACCAAAGTGACGTTTCGAGCACAGCAGCCCTTCATCAGACACATCAGCTGCCACACAGAGCCCCCTGGCGGTTCCCTCCCCCTTAGAGACCACTTTCATACCATACCCACATGAGTATCATACCCACATGATGGCACCAAAGTCTCGTCAAGTTTACAGGAGACCGTTTTAAAACTTAATGTCAGTGGCGAGTCTGGAGAGTGCAATGCTGGGCTTTGTAACAGTTAATCTCATCCCCAATAATTGCTAGGCGTGGTTGGAGATGACTGAATAGTGAGTAATCGTCCTTATACAGTACACACACACACAAACACACAAACACACACACACACACAATGGGAGCAGTTTAGGGAAGGCACACGTTACCGCTGGGATTACTTAAAACCTTCTTCCTCTGTGCTGAGTAACAATATTCGACACTTGAGATTCTTTGAAACTGTTAGCTCATGCTGGGACAAGACGCTTGCATAACTGTTACTAGAGGACGTTTTGCATCGAGGAGGAAAATCTGATCTTATTTCCTTATACTCAGAAAATACGCTGAAACTTGGTGGCACCTATAATTGTATGTTGTACATTTCTCTGAGAAGAAATGTTACAATTAAGTAAGCTTGCAAGCAATATTTCAGGCCATTTCTATGCCAAAATAAATGTTTTTTTATACAACAGTATAAAATTAAATACGATCAAATGAACTACATTCAATTAAAGTGAACTTCAAATGTTCAACTAGCCATGAGGGTGATACCAATACAGAAATGAATCCTAATAGCAATGCTTTGAGTCCTTTAGCTAAATGGTTTTGCTTATTCCAATCTCATTATACCAGTTGTGGAACAAGTATTCCGATTCTTTACTTAAGCAAAAGTAGTAATTCAGTTTTCTTTAAATGAGATTTGATATTTAAATAAAAATGTCTTTATTTAGATTAAAGATTTTGTATGTAAAATGTATATCTTGAAAATGTACTGTATTCATTAAATAAATGTATTGGAGTAGGAGTACAATGTTTCCCTCTGAAATTTAGTGAAGTAGAAGTATAAAGTAGCAATAAAATGGAAATACTCTGGTTCAACTACCTCAAAATTGTAATTAGTAACTGTGCTTGAATTAATGTACTCAGCTACTTTCTACCACTGCCTTGCTTATATGACTTCTGACACGTAAGCGTCTTTAATAGGTCAGGAGTTAGGTTGACAATCAAATTACAGGGAAAGGAAACGTTTATTCTAGCGCACCCATTCATCATTCATGGTCTTACATTTATTGAACTGTATTTGCTCACAGTGACGTGGAGAACACATACCATTCATACCACAACCCTGGACGAGCCGCTGTGACTCAGAGCTGCAACCTGCTGCAGCATGAACACACATGATGTGTAGGTGAATAGGTTGGGGTTGGCCCAGTTTTTTTGTTTGCAACAATGTGCCAGTTGGAGCCTTTGCAGTTTGCATGTGAATGTTATTTCTTCATGGAGGAGTCCAACAATTGATGCAGCACAAAAGTCAAAATCTGCATTCAGAAGGTTTAGCAAACGTGTAACAAGTAGCAACATAGAGAGAGATGTGCAGCGTAGAATACACACAGAAAAGACAACACAAGGTTCCATCATTCCCAGGCAGGCAGAAAATCATGTTTTAAAACCAGATATTTGACATGATAAAACAAAAATGAGATCAACCAAGAATCTAAGGCCGTCCAAAAGTCAACCCGGATACTGGGATAAAAAGGAGCCAGAAGGGCCGTTCCACCTAAGTGATGGTTGATCAGATCACTGGTAAAATTCCAAAATGGAAACTGGATCGACGTGGAGGCCGTTAAATATAGAAACCAGGGTTCCAAGGAAGCTGGTGTTTCCTTCTGCAAATTGCAAAGAAGTGCAACATCCTGCTGACTAAACTCTGAATGCCTGAAAAAATCTGAGGAGATTTAAAGGAACACAGAGACTTTTTCTTCTCATTTTATTCCCATTTTGTATTTTAGACAATTTGTAACTTTAAGATTACAGGTAATAACTGTGAGAAATACAACATATTGTAAAGTGTCAGTAAGTGTTGCTTTGCTTGCTAGGAGGTAGGATTCTGACTAACTTATTTGAAAAGTTGCTGATATTTCTTTCTCTTGAAAAAAATGTTTTGGCATTCTCTCTGTTTTGCAATCACACTCACCTCCCACTCAAAAATGTGGCAATCATTTAACTGATTTAATTACAGTCCAGTGTAACAAAGGGACAGAAGGTGGGAGTGAATGAAGTCATCCATGCCGTTGCATGTTCTTCTGGTCACTGGTGAAGATCACAAACGATCAGAGATTACTTAATGTTTTTTCTCTAAAAGCGCAACATTTTATTTGTTGCCATCACTGGCTTTTATTTCTTATGACCCACCTTTATCTTCAAAGTCGCAGACTTTCACGAGGAGATACTGAACAAGTCAACTTAACGACTACATACACATGCGGAACATCTGGTCAACAGTCCTTTCGCTGCCGAGTCTCTCTCTTAGTCTCTTTGTGGAAAAACAAAGTATGGAATTCATAGTTTGATTTAGGACGTGACATGCAGCAGAGTCTTTGCCAAAAACAAAACACTGAGTCAGTACCTGGAAAGAGACAAGAACGCTGAAGGAAAAGACGGGCTCTGACAGGGACCAAAGGCACCAAAGGAGGCTCAGAATTATTAAATTATAAAAAAGCTGTCCCATAAAACTAACTTAGAGCTAAAGTGAGTTGACTAATTTAATCTTGTTTTAGGAACTGAAAGTTCATGACTTTAAAATACACACACACCTAAGATATCAAGCACATATTTCATTCATTCATAAAAAAAGACAACAGAGTGGCTTAGTTTACTTTGAGAAAGATATGAAACGTACTATTCCTTGCTCAGGGCAGACTGACAATAAAAACGTTCTTTTGAACTGAGATTTTTCAGTTGTGAAATTTCTGTCAAATCTGTGAAAAAATCTGTCAGGACGTCAGCTTGGGGTTGATGGAGAACGTCATGTTACATGTCAGAGTTCGTTTGAGAATGTCCACCTTTCTGAACAAGTACGCAGCGTTAATTTATGTGTGAAATGACAGGCAGGTGATGAGTAATTGGACTGGATGGGGATTTCACACATGCATGTGTCAGCTTTAGTGTTGCGTAACCAAATTCATGTTTAGTTTGTGTGCAGCACGCACAAACGGACTATTTACTTCCCCCTTGGAAAAAGAAATTCCTCCAAACTAGCAATCAGATTCCACAGTGTTATCAGTCTCCTGTTTTTCTTAGGAACTGTGGAAGGAGATTTGAGCTCTTTTATAGATTGTGACAAGGAAATAACAGGTCAGAGATGAGATGATATCATTTATCTGGAAAAATATGTGGAGATGACATTGTAAACATGTTTTTTTGGTCCGACATTGTTGCCATTTTGAATATTATACAAGCAAGTTAAAGCTTTCTGTTAAAGATGATCTACACAATTTAAAATGTAAAAACCAAAAAAATCGATTTTATTACAATTGTTGTGGTTTTAATGGGATTTATTTTAATCCAGAAATGTTGGCGTGTCACAGTAGGGAAAAGCACAGATGTAAAAAATATAAATAATGATGGCTGAATTCCAATTACCTGCTTCAGTTTCAGGGTCCTGGTATTGTTAATGCAGGATCACTGGGACACTTTAACAAAACAAAACTATTGTGAAGGTCATTAGTAACAAACACCTGTACTTTTATTATGACAAGTAGAAAAGGTCTGCTGTGAAAAGGGCCTTTATTCTGAAAAACATGCTCTCATTGTCATTCTTGTATGAGCATATCAGCCCCATTTGTCAGAAATGCTTAGAATATATTTTAAAAAATTGAAATTAGTATTTTGCATAGCCACATTTGTAATTGTATTGTTTAATAAATGTAATAAAATGTGTTTTCATGGTCACTTAAAGTGTGCGGGGTGTTGTGGTGTAAAGAAAACACATGAAGACGTTCTCTTAATAAAACAGTAATTTATTTCTGACTGAAAACTAAAATTGTCTGAACAGCACATTACAAGGGCATTGTTAAGATATTTTCTCCAAGGCTCAGTGATCACTTTCATACAGTACACTTGGCATGTACACAGCATCTCCTTCAAAACGAAAGAAAAACAGAAAAAAATAATCTAAAGAGAAGAAATAAGCCCATTTGCGCAAAAAAAAAATAAAAAAAAAGAGTCCATCCTGTAGATGTAGAAAGATGACTGATTGTACAATTACCAAGCATTTTGGTTTGGTTCTAAGCCACAGAGAAAGAAACCAGATCGCCCGACAACAGCCGACGATGGCAAAGGAGGCACAAAAGACGTGACAGAGACAGGACATCCCATAATATGCTCACACACAATCAACTGGGTTCCAGGTTTAAAGTGTGAAATGTTTAATAGTTTCCATAGTTTTTTTTTTTGCAGATGTCTAGTTGTTATTCTTTTCTTTGTAAGCAAAGTGTTGGTACACTACAATCAAAATCTAAATGCTGCATTCATTAAATACATTAAAATCTGCAATGTAACACCTTTTCTCTGCATATGAAATTCAACACAGCATTTACATGAACAAAAAAAAAAAAGAAAAAAAAAAAAGATGGCTCCTTTTCTGACTGTTTTGTGCACAAGGCCCGTCCCCTCCACCCGACAACTCCACCTTCCATTCTTTTTGTAATTCTTACCTTCGATCCACCCTCTCTGCCCATTGTTCCCTTTCTCTTTCATCAATCCTTTTACAATCATTCACAGACTGACAGAAACAGAAGTACTGGGTAAAAACATGAGGTAAGAAAGTGGTTTGATTATAGATCATGCAGAACATGCAAAACAGAGACAAAAAAAAAAAAAAACAGCGAAGGAGACAAAGAAAAAAAAAAAGTGTGCATTTAAAAAATGGGGGGAAAAAAGAAAAAAGACTTACACAGTTTTGCGTCTTTGGTTATAAAGTAGGTTGAACAATTTTCACAGCTTTTCACCCCCCCAACCAAACCCCCAACTGAATTTTTTCCGTTTTGATAAAGAGTCTAGAAAAACTAAATTAATTGTTTTCTTTATCGAAACATCCCATCACATCTTAACAGGTGTTCTCCTGTACAAACCCTCCATTTCTCTTAATACTTTACACTTTACAAAATATACATTCAACCTGGATTTCACCTAATGTAAGCTCGGCTTTAGTGTTAGCACTATGTCATGAGAAGAAGAATTTCTATTACGGAACTTATTGCCTACTTACGGAGATCTACTTGTTGCAAGAGACTTGCCAAATTTAATACCTGACCGATTCTAAAATACCAACAGAGCAAAGAGAAAGGTTTCTTTTTTTTGTTTTTAATAAGTATCTCCGTGACATTGTTCATTTACATTATGAAAAATAGCAGCCCTGAAATAAATAAATGCAGATACTAAAACTGAACTAATGAAAAAAGTATTATGATTCATGTCAAAGTACGGTGGCTCTGAGAACACAACACAAGCTTTTGTTGCAGCATATAACAAGCCGAGGCTCTTGACTCGGTCCGCTCAAGCCGAGGCGCTCGCCGCCGTCGTCCTCCTCCGCTCAGGGAGGACAAATCCTCTTCCCCCACATCTCCCTCGGATCTCTGGCCTCTTCCGTCCCTGGAGTGACGTGAGGTGGGGGGGGATACTGGGGAGGACAGACCCTGCTGGATGTTACACAGGCCCCTGACGGGATTGCACTGCCCCTCTTCCACCACTTGTTGCCCCAACAAATCGAGCTCTCCGTGCCCTTTGACCCTCCCCGTCTCCTGCACAATAACAGCATGCAGTTTTATGGTGCGCACCGGCAGAATAAGACTTTAAGGGGTTGTAAATGTCTTAATAACGTGAAGAGCCTTGTGACGGCAAGGTGCACACGGCGAAGCATGGCTCTTGGTGGCAAACAAAGATGTCGCTGTTGTTGATTCCCCCCCCCCTCAAATGGAGCACATTGAACGCGGAGCCAAGCCTTTTGCTTTATGAAGCTACGGGGACGGTAGCAGTTGTTGACTTTACTAACAAGATCTTCCACTCCTGTCTGTGGGAGGTGTGTGTTTGAACGTGTGTATTGGGGGCAGGGGGATCACGCCGAGGTGATGTTGGGCTGGTGGGGGACACTCGGGCTCCCCTCATGGTGAGCCAAGGGGGTGGTGTTGTTTGTGAGGAGCGGGTGCTGCAGCTGCAGCTGCGGCGGCGGCGAAACGCTGCTGCCCTGGCCGAGCTGGCTGAGCTGCTCCGAGTTAGCCAGCGACTTCAGCACGGCGTTCTCGCGCTCCAACAAGGAGTTCCTCTCGTACAGCTCCTTGATGTGCTCCTTCAACACCTCCACCTCCTCGCGGACCGCATACATCAGGTGGCTCTTCACCAAGTCCTGAAAGAGAGAGGGAAGGAGGAGACAAGACAAGACAGGGGGGAAATTAAATTTAGCACCAAACTAACACTCAAGACACAGCAGATTCCATCTTTGAAGAAAAAAAGGACGCATGTCATCTTCAGAGTGTAAAAGCAATGCAATGTGATCTTTTTTGGCAACATTTAGGTGTGTCTGCTGTGGGGGGGGTGTAACTGCATATTTAACGTCACCTGTGAATCAAACTGCGCAGGCAATACTGACATACTAAATGTTTTTGTTGCGTTTTGTTTCTGGTGTGTTTTTTCCCCCCTAAGAAATCTAGTTGCTCGGAACAGAACATTTTATAAACCAAATATTATTATTATATAAGATATTAGTTTTATCTTCATCGTCTCTGAGACAGCTGTGTCACCTGGTGTCGTCAGTGGGAATTGGGGTCAATAGACCCCTGAAACAAGTCACTGCACATGCTTGCAGAGAATGTGGCGCACCCGACCACATTTGCACACTTTAAAACGTGGTGGAAAACTCACCATTGCCTGCTCAATCTTATTATCGATGGCGACGACGCTGGCACCGGAGGCACTGTAGAGAGAGAGAAAGAGCAACAGTTACCACAAGATATCCATCTCATGTCTACCACGAGCTTTAGATTGTATCAGCTCTTTCAACTGACAAATCTGGTCCTTGAAATGTCAAACATGTCCTCGGGAGTGATCTCACCGGTACTGCAGAGGTTAAAAAAAGAAACTAACAAAATAACTGGAGCATTTCCTGGTGTAGAGATTAACAGTCAAATCCGTTTCCAGATAATGAGATGAACAGATTTGAGATTTAATCATTTTTCAAAAACATCCTATTTTTAGTACCTGTGACACTGTTCAAGGTTAATAAAAAGGCAAAGAGGAATGTGACAAACTACAAATAATCACCATAGCAGTTTTACATGAAAATAGAATTGGGGGGGGGGGGTCATCAGCTCCTGACCCGGACAAAGGGTCCGAAAAAATTGCTGCAATTATCTCCAGCAAGTGGAAAATAGTTACATTTCAATACTACATCAACTTACTGGATGTTACAACCACATTCACTGTACAAACTTTTCTACATTAACCCACAAAATCCTGAGTTCAGGAAGGATGATGTCAGTGTACTGAGGTATCATGGGAAACCTCGTCACCAACATCATACCAGATACTGAACTAGTTTTGTTCTTACTCGTGACATGTGGCTCCACAAAGAAAACATGATCAAGTGTAAATTTCCATCAACACACTGCGCCAAGTATGAATCAGAGGATGATCACATACACATAAACAGACAAATTAGATCTTATCTTATCTAAAGTGATTTTAAACCAAAAAATAAAGTAAAATATACAAAAGAATCTGTGTTTATCCAACACATCAGTAAAATCCTTCAATGGGGGGGGGCAGCAGGAGCCCTGATAACAGTGCTGCTGGAGACTATTCAAAAACAGACGTTTCAGATATGCATGACTTCACAGTAATGACAACAGACTACAGATCGACAGCGTGGCTCCTCTCCTGCAGGAGTTGTGCTTCGGGTGCGGCTGATGGCGCCATCGGAGATCAGTTTACGTACGGTCAAGTAAAACCGCATCGTTCTCCCTTCTCTTAAAAAACAACACGTTTTTATCATGTTCTGGCGAAACGTGAAGCATCCGCCTCTTTGTGCATCGCACTTTGTTAATACGTTTTCAAGTCAACACCATTCTCCCGCCTCTAAGAAAGAAAAAAAACTCCCCCGCTTTACGCATCAAAAACGATCAACTTACTTAACCACGCGCACAAGATCCTTGTGCAACAAAACGATGCCTATTTTCTGGGAAAGAAGAGGAGGAAAAGCCCACAGGATCTTTATTCCTCGCTACAGATGCCTCTGTGTTGCACAATCACCACCCTCAATGGATGTGGATGCAAAAAAAAAAAAAAAATTAAAAAAAGACGCGCTTTCCTGTCACTAGACGGTGCTCTGACATCAATCTGGGAAACGAGGCGGGCGGTGCAGACAGCATATGATAACGTGTGGAATGAGTTTAAACTAATTTGTTCAATATAATTTATGTTCAATAGTTGCGTCCTGCAAACTCACAAGAGGGGGGAAATGGTGACATGTTTGGAAACTGAACCCCTGTAGGGGTGTCTGGGGGCATCCTCCCCCGAAACATTCCGGTGAACTGTAAGATTAAAAAAGGGAAAAGACAACGTTTGCTTAAGGCGTTGTAAATAGATTGCGAAATATTTAATGGGGTAACGTTGGGGGGGAATAAAGATACAGTCAATCTCGACGAGCCGCGCAGAAGACGTGCGTTACGTGACGGACGTGCCTGATACGCACGTGCTGTGTGGCTGGCTGCGTTGAAAAAGAAAAGCAAAGAGGGTCCGCGACGCGCACGCGCTGCTCGGGTCCCCTGGCAGTCTCCTCAAAACTAGCGTCCATTGTAGAAGTACCGCGAAAAGACGGCGAAGCGTCCTCTGGCTTCTGATTGGCCAAAAGACTTGAAACGGCTCATCAAAGAGGTTTTATTGAGAAGATCTCGACGTGACAAACCCCCATCACACACACACACACACACACCCACAAAAACACTCGTCGGATCTACAAGATTCACGTGAATGATATTTTGATTAAAACCGTTTAGTTGACAAGTAGCCAATGATAGGTTCACGTGTTTGTGAGTATTTTGATGAATAAATTAGGTGTTTGCGTAGATATGCTGTAGCTTAAAAACCCGACTTGGGACAACCGCAGGGAAACGGTCTTAAAAAGTGTAAACTCCAGCATGCACAGGGGGGTGCGGCTGTACTCTGGGAGCACGCCACCAACTTCTCAGACTCAACCTTCAGCAACATATAATGCACAGAGAACATATGAGAAAATAAAACCTCAAATGTGGATCCTTAAGGACATACCAAAACAAATTAAACTAAATACGCAGACCAGGAGGACAATATGCCCAACGACTGTTACAAAACACCACAAGCGACGTGTGAAAGTTAATTCACTAATTCGACCACAAACAAAACAACTAACACATGGCATATTTAAGTCCGTTACCTGACGCTTCTCGCCCTGTAAGACACCAATCGTCCTGAGTATGTCGGGGAGGTTATCGGCGAGCAGGGCAGGCTGTAGCTCATTTTGCAGCGCATCTTTCCGTTTCTCCCAGGATTGTGTGGTGTACGACCCAGCTGACTGTTAAAACACGGACCAGTCTTGTTTGAGTCGGAGCGGAGTGTTTCTTAAAACCACGCTCGGTCACGTGGGGAGAAATCAAGGGGGCGGAGTTCACCCTCTCCTCCCTTTTTCCAAACTTCTGTACAAGATACATTAATCACTGCCACTGTCTGCCAAAGAATTATACACTGCAACTTCAGGGTTACATTATTCAAAAGGCTAAAATTTAATTAAAAAGGAAACCGTTTTGCATGTGCTGGTTGTCCCTGTTCTTTTGCGGAGTCTGGTTGTCCCTGTTCTTTTGCAGTAGAGTAGAAACTGTTGGCAGTAAGTGCAACCAAATGAGTTATGCAGTTGTTTCAAACTTCTTCCCCACGACTGTTTTAAAGCACCAGAGGAGTTATTCTGTCAAGAGGGTTGAGGAAAAGCAACTTCAAGCAGTTAAATCTGTGTAGAAGACATCCAAAAGAAGTATGTAAAGCTGAGGAAGATGGTTCATTTATTTTGTAGATGTAGTGATAGAAACTCAAAGGCAAATGAGAATACTAAGTTTTAAATGGTCACATTGCCATTAAGTTAATACAAAGTTTGTGCAGCTTATTGAGAGTAATATTCAAGCACTTTGAAGGTATCTAAACAAAAAACAGTATCTTATCTTTATCAAAATTGTTACTATGAATGCCAGGAGACAAGAAACAAATATGACAATTGGATTGTTTCATTTCAAATATTTAAAAGATTTTGGGTTTTAACAAGGGAGTATATTCAAATTCAGTGACATTCCTAACCTTGTAAATGGTTAAAATGATGCGTTTACCCCTGATAATATCCGTGCAATGAAAAACCATAGCGAGTCATGTTGAATCCATTGGGTGAGTTTATAATGCAACGTTCCACACGTACACAGTCTTCCTCCTCTATCCTGGGGCAACGCAAAGAGGGAAACATGTGAGGCAAAGTACGACCGCTCATTGACCCACTCATTTGAATTGTCAAATTACAAAGCATCTGCATTTTGGATGTGATGTACAGTGTTACAGATCCACACAGTT
>JAVQJD010020650.1:0-66562 GCA_036023655.1 Nannoperca australis
CTGATGCTCTCTCTCTCTCTCTCTCTCTCTCTCTCTCTCTCTCTCTCTCTCTCTCGCTCTCGCTCTCAGACAGCACACCCCTGTGATCTCACACGCTGGCTCTGCTCTGCTCCACTGTGCTCCAGTCAGGCTCCTGTTTTTCAGCCGGCTACAGCTAATGAGCCTTTGTGTGGCCAAAGAGAGAGAGAGAGAGAAAGAAAGAGAGAGAGAGAGAGAGAGAGAGAGAGGAGTCCAGTGACAGACAGAGAGTTAAAGTGAGAAAGACTGTCGTCTTGCAACAATAAAGCATATGGTACCGGCAGTGCAGTCAGAGCTGGAAAATTACAAGTCTCTCTCACACTCCTGCACCCTTTTTTCTCATGCGCGTGGAGTTCAGGGGTCGCTGCAAGTCAGTGGACCGCAACAAAATGGGGATCTCTTCATTCATCATGTTTCATCATTTTTGAATAGTCACATTTATGATTGTGTGGCTGTGAAGAGGTGAAAGGAGTCACAGTCTGCCAGTGGATACAGGTCAGTTGTTCCTGTGAGGGCCAGCACATGCAGAGAAGTGTAATCTGGTCATTGTAGGATTGATGTGTCATGACTTGCTCCAGATGCCATAGGCTTGTTGGCATCACTTGGCATGAGTCTTTTGAGCCTTGTCCTGTCACATTTGTTTATTGTGATTGTGGGAACTTTGTGAATGACGAGGGGGGAAAATAATTACATTCAGAATGAAAGTGTGCTGGTGTGACCGCTGTTGATTAAGCATAAGAGTTGGTTTCCACAGTTGATGTGTGTGCACAGAGAGGAAAACACAGGGAGGGGCTTTCCAAGCTGGCTTTTGCTGCATTATATTCTCCGGGATTTTCTCCCTTGTACCATAGCGTATGCTGCCCAGCCATGATTAGTGGTAAGGCAGTGAAGACAAAGAAAGAGCTGTTGGAAAGAAGCAACAATCTCTGGTTTTTATTTTGCCGCGATGAAAGAGGTTCACCCTCGATTACCCACAGCTATGTGGCTTATGATGTCATGCCCATCCAGAGTCAAGATTTTAACTTTTCATGCTGCCATAACAGAATGCATTAATCTGAGAGAGAAACTGTGATGAATGTATAAACATCAATTGCTTAGATATTAACTTAATTAGCTCTAGCAGTGGTGCTTTAGTATGAAGAACCCTTAGACACAGTATGTACTGTAACACTGGAAACACTGTCATATGGGAAAGCACTAGCCTAGTTGTGAGAGTACATTAGAATCTCCATGGAAACCACTTTTGGTATCAAAGCCTAGTGCAGCATCAACTGAGGGCTAAGCATATGAATAGGTTTCCAACAATGGTATCTAATTAGGGCCCTTGCTAGGTAATGGACTAAAATTGCACAGGTCATTTCTGGTGGAAATTTCCACCCCTGTTTGCCAACAACTGAAGTGGATTGTGAAAAGAATTGTCTCTTTGCTGTTTTTATCAACATTTTACATCTCACAAGACTCATTTTTAGGATTTTCTAATTTGCCATTATATCTTGTCATAATCGCTCAAAATAGACTTTCTGGATTTCTTGTCAGCCAGCTCAGTTATTGGCTTTGCAGAATCTCAACGATGGCTAACTTGCTCAGGATTCTGCCTCTTACAGATTTCCCTTCCAAATGAATATAAATTCTTTCTGAAAATAAATCTTTGCAGAAAGGTTCCTTGACATACACCTCTCTCCTCTACTGCCTCCCAGGTGGAGGATGCCACACATTCCTTAGTTGTAGGTAGAGTTGTTGACTCTGGAGGTTCTCCAAATGCTGTTGGTGCCGTGTCACTGCACTGAACAAGCACTGCTTCCTGGGAACAATGACCCTCTTCCTGGCAGCGCTACTCCTCTCCTGGGTTGCACCTCTTTCTCTCAGGCAGCATTTGCATCTGTAATGACTCGATAGCAGAGCCCAGATGAAACACTGTGGCTGTCTGTGAATGGAACTCCCCCACAAGCTGCTCTGGCAGATAGACAGAGTGGGATTGGGTGAAGATGTATGCTGTCTTTACTGATTCCAGTTTTCAAGAGAGAAAGTGGCAAGGGAAAAGCTGCCAGTCATAGCAATCCTTGCCGTGCTACAGCAGCTCTGTTGTGTTATTGGGTTTATTTTAAAATATGACATGATGTTCCAGGTGTTCTTGAGCTAAATACATTAAAGGACTCCATTTTAACAATGTCTGATGTTATGACTAGTGATTGAGATTAAATAAGTCCTGCGATATTACAATCCATTGTACAGTGAAGAAAAGTGGCAGGATAATATTCGAAGGAAAAAAGCAGTAATCAAAATAATATATCGTTTGATAATTATGATGCAGTCGTTATTTGAGCCAGTTCCAGTGTAATGATAAGTTTTAGTGTAGCTGACTGATGAGCTTGTTCTTGTTTATTTGTCTAATTGCATCATCAGTCAGAGGGAGTTAATGGCCCCTCTCAGTTGACACTGAAGTGGTCTGTAACTCTTGTGTCACAATAGCATCTGTATGAAGTGCTGTAACCACAAACATTTAGCTGCACCTGGACAGCCATACAAAGATAGAGATTTATTAAAGATTTATTTCAGAAACTGTGCATTACACTGATTTAACTGTAAAGTTGCTGTTGTGCCTATCTGTTATCATGGCACTATTATATGGTAGTTGTTACTCAAAGGTCTGTGGCAGGGATAATATCTATCGGTCAATTTCCTCTATTACATTTACAATGCTTTGTGATAATTATTGACTGCCTTTGTAGCAGGTTATAAGGCAATAGCTTGTCACAGAGTTATTTTGTACTCTGCTCTGCAGTGATTGTGCTACATTCCTCCTGAGGCTTTTCCCTTTTTTTCTGTAGGAAGCATCGGACTTAACAGATGCTCATTACAGACGCACCGGATGTCACTCATTATCTACATAAATGCATGTTTCCACATCCCACTGATACTACTTGTGCATGTCTGAATTTGTTGCATTTTATTTCTTAAAATAAGCATATATTATTTTCCTATAAGATGCAGTGTAATACATTTTAAGTCAGTGGATATTTTTTTTATATTTTTAATGCTTTCTAGTTGGAGAAGCAATTAATTGTCACATTATATTGTACATAATACTAATATATTGTAGATAATTTCACCTTGACAGGTAGCAGTGCAAGACAAGTAGATCCAGTCTCTTTTTTTCTCCAGCTTCTCAATCAAATAACTTCCTGTAAGGCAGGCGTAGTTTGTAATTAGCAGCTTTCTCCTTCCATCTCAGCTCCTTTGTGCCAAGGTGATCAATCGCCCAGGGAACGCCTGGGAGCTGGGATAGCGGCAGGAGGGATTTGTGTGTGTGTGTATGTGTGTGTGTGTGTGTGTGTGTGAAGGGAGGAAGGGGAGTGGGGGGTCTGGGT
This sequence comes from Nannoperca australis, assembly GCA_036023655.1. Taxonomy (NCBI): domain Eukaryota; kingdom Metazoa; phylum Chordata; class Actinopteri; order Centrarchiformes; family Percichthyidae; genus Nannoperca; species Nannoperca australis. Next base: position 3,387 of record JAVQJD010020650.1, read on the forward strand.
CTCATTGCTAATTGAGTGTACTGAGGATTATGAATGCCCTAAACTGGATATTAAATAATGTGTTGCCCCTCTGCTGTCTTTTGGTTTCAGGTGCAGATGCGGCGGACCATGAGTGGAATACTGAAGAGGAAATTTGAGGAGGTGGAAGCCTCCTCCTCCCCGTGCTCTTCCTTGCGGGAGTCCGATGATGAGGTCTCCTGCAGTGAGAGTGGGGACAGCAGTGACAGTGTCAATCCCTCTGCCTCAGGCCCTTTCACCCGTGAGTACCTGTGTCTTTTAAATTCGTGCATTGTGCTCAGCGTGACTAGCATGTGCTACTGGGAGTACGATTAATGTCATCATTTCATCTCAAGGAAAACAAAGCTAAAACACTGAAAGGGATTTTTAATTAAGACGGTAAAAACACTCGTACGCAGCCTGATTTTATAGCGCACAATCAATGCAGGGTGCAGGTCAAAGAAAATAAAATGGCCTATCTGTTGATAATGGAGTTTAATATGAATTTACAGTATTACATGGTGCTGTAATAAAAGGGAAGCATGCACTGGCAGCTTCCCTCACTGGAGGCAGCATCAGTGTGCAGGCCCAGCCAGATGATTGAGCGGATGCAGTCTAAAGCTGTGTGTGTGTGCAGCACTGTTGGTACTGTACATGTAAATCTACCTCTCTCTAAGAACAATAAATTATTGTCTCAGTCATCTGCCTGTAATATTCATATTTCAGATGATATAGCCCTTTTTCAGGAGGGGGCAGTATGTTTTGATTTTTGCATAAAGGAAAAGACCAACAGGATTCATGGTAGGTAAAGCTTAAGGCTGCAACTTTATTATTTTCATTATTGATAAATAGGCTGATTATCTTCTCTATTATTATATTGTTATTCGTTTGGTCTACAAAAGGTGGCAAAGTCACAATTCCCTCCAAAGCCCAATGTGACATCTTCAAATGTCTTGTTTTGTCCTGCCAACAGTATAAAATATTAAACTGGGAAGAACAAGAAGATTTCCTAGCACTGTGCTTGAAAAATGACTCAGACGATGAAACAATTATCTAAAATAGATTCATTTTCTGTCCAGACTGATTGATCAGTTGTTTCAGATGATGAGAAAATATGAATAATGGCTAGATGTAAGCTTACTAAAATGAAGCAACAGCTACAGATCTGCAATGCTAGCTTTGGTTTGCTAATTTAAGGTCATAGCTGAGATTGTGTGAAGCTTAGCAGCTGCTTTTTAATATACAAATTCTTCAAAAGGGCTCTGCTACTGAGAGATTCCCCAGTCATTTCTGGTTTGAACTGACTTTGTATTAAATTGCGCATTCTTAATGGAAGACGAACCAACCAGAAAAGACAGGTCTCCTTTGCAGGTTCAAAAGGACACTGAAGTCATCACTAATAAGTAACACTGTGCAGAAGAGAAGAGACAGTTGTAATTTATTAATCCTTTTGGGGGGATTTTCAAAACATCCAATTGCTTGGTGCCAAGAAAATCATGTTTGGACAGCATGTGTGTGTATGTGCACAATTTGGCTACTTTTGTTTTAATTAAAGGCAATAGTAAGTAAATGTAAAAGCAATAGTGAATTTGTGTTTTGATAATGCACTATTTAAAGAAAGATCTGTGTGAATGACTTGCAGATGGGTGACAGACCCCCCCGCCCTGCAGCAAGACATAAGTAGGGTGCTGCGTCCCTAAACGCTGAGCTTGGCCTCTGTGTCAGCTGCAGCTGCTGGTAGCTAACAGCAACAAGGGAACGGTGTATTATGAAGACTTCACTCCTGTGAAGTGACATGTACATGTACAGTGATTGACTGTCTTGGCAGGGAGATGGAACAATTAAGTCCTAAGTGGTTTTACATCCCATGCTGTTGTGTCAGGGAGAGAAGGAAAAACATCTGTAATGTGTTTGTTTTTTAGAGCGTCTGTCGATCTGTCAGTAGGGTAAAGGAACACTTGCTGATTATAAAATACGTGTGAGATGTTGTCAAATGAAGCCCATTATGATGTTTATGTCTTATATTCTTTATAATAGACATGATCATAAAAAAAAAGCTAATTATATAGACATTAACATCTGTTAACTGTTTTGACACCTAAAACAAGCTGATAGCTGTTGTTTGTAGATAATGAAGCTCGGCTTTGCTCTGTACCTTCCTGCCTGACAGCTCTGTAATGCATTGTCCCTCTTGCGCTTGGTGGAGAGCTGTTGGAACCAGATGGTTTCTATTTGTTCTGTCCTGTCTGATATCGGGGTGAACGCTGGGAACACTGCTCCTGTGAACCAGCACTCTTCATCTCTGGGCCAGGCAGGGGATTATTTATGCTCATCCGTTGCCCTCCCCTCTGCCCCTCCCTCTCGTCGAGCTCTCCCTAAAAAGACACACTCAGGACTCGCATGCCAAGCGGAAGCACAGAGGTGCGATGAAATCCTTCCAATGCAAAGCTGTGCTAAGATATGTAGAAGCTCACCGTAAAGCTGGCAAGAAGGAATTCCTCATATTTTAGGCATTTAAGGACAATTTTCTTAGCAAGTCTGTGTCCCACATTTTGCCATAAAAATTTCACTTATCTTAATAGGCTTTACATGGCTATATAACTGTTCTACTCCAACATGAAAGAACGTATGAATGATTAAAAAAATCAAGTGCGCTGAAAGAGTTCTTGACACAATGATGATTGCAGCGTGGAGCTTCAATTCTTTCCACATTAGATTAATTAATTGTCAAAACACTTTACAAGCAAGATGGTGAGTAAATGCAATGTACATTCCCATTTTCCTTCGCAGCTGACTCAATACTGAAGAGAGAGAAGCGCCTGCGGACGAGGAGGGTACATTTTGAGAATGTGACGGTGTACTACTTCAGCCGACGGCAGGGCTTCACCAGCGTGCCCAGCCAGGGAGGCAGCACGCTGGGCATGTCCAACAGGCACAGCTGGATCAGGCAGTACTCCCTGGGTGAATTTGCCCTGGAGCAGGAGAGGATCCACAGAGACATGCTCAGAGATCACCTGAAGGAGGAGAAACTCAATTCAATCAAACTCAAGGTAAATGCTTCGTAATCTGTATCTGAACAAAAGCATGGTTGTAAATCATCCCGTACAAAGGATTTTCTAAGCATTATTTAACAGATGTCTGTATCAAATATATGAAGAATTTGAAAGGAATTTGTTCTGAAAGGTTCATTGTTTAAAACACCACTGTCATTTTCTTTTGCTCACTTATGCATAAAATGGCTTGGACGTGACTCCTTCTTGCTTCCAGCTGACTAAGAATGGCACAGTGGAGTCTGAAGAGGCCAACACGCTCACGGCAGAGGACATTTCTGACGATGACATTGATCTGGACAACACGGAGGTAGACGAGTACTTCTTCCTGCAGCCTCTTACCACCAAAAAGCGTCGGTCACTGCTGCGCTCCTCTGGGGTAAAGAAGATTGATGTGGAAGAGAAACATGAACTGCGGGCGATCCGGATGTCCAGAGAGGACTGCGGCTGTGACTGCAGAGTCTTCTGTGACCCAGAGACCTGTGCCTGCAGCATCGCAGGGATCAAGTGCCAGGTAAGAACCATGACATGCACATCTTCAGTTTTAGGTAAGGGTAAAACTTTTACCCTTACCTTGTAAACAGAAAAACATACTGTGCCTTTACAAAGAAGGTGCGGGGATCAATGATACAGTATATTAAATATTATTAGGGTCAATCATGTCAATATGAAATGACATCACCTGTTTAAAAGTGTCACAGTACATTTTTCTGTGTTTTGTGTAGGTGGACCGGATGTCATTTCCATGTGGCTGCACTAAAGAGGGCTGCAGCAATTCAACTGGGAGAGTGGAGTTTAATCCCATCCGTGTTCGGACCCACTTCTTGCACACCATAATGAAGCTGGAACTGGAGAAGAGTCGTGAGCAGCAGCAGGTGCCCCCTGCCAACGGTTACCGTGGTGATGCTAACGACCTGGGAAGCGCAAACCCTCTGGATCAGACCCAGCACAGGTTGGAGTACTCTCTGTCAGACGCCGTTCCACAGACGGCCAGCATGCACCTGCAGGCTGCCGACGAGATGCAGGAGCCGCTGGATGACGAAGACGAGGAGGAAGACGAGGAGGAGGAGGAGGAAGAGGAGAACGAAGACGACGAGGAGGATGAGGAGGATAGCAGCAGCGTTTGCAGTGGACTGTCTGACTCCAGCACCCAGAGCTTAGCTAACAGCGACTCTGAGGACGAGGACGATGACGATGAGGACGAAGATAAGTCTGAGAACTTTCAGGACGACATGACAACCCTGCCAGTGTCTCATACTGAGGTGGTCCCCCTGTCCTCGGTGCTGTGTTACAGTGACGGCTCTGTGGCACATGATAACCACATGAACGGAAACACTTATTTAATGAACTCTTCTTCAGCTGAGTACTATCAGCTGGGGAGCTCCGGCGCCGTCTCTAACGGCCAAACCAGCCAACCCAGTAAACCCTTCGGGGAAGCCTTAGCATTCCAAGATCCGGTCAGCACGACCAACAGCAGTGCGTCCCGAGGACCATTCACCGTGTCTGCTGAGCAGTACACAGACTACTCTAATCATGCTGAGGAACGATACACAGCCACTAACCCTTTCACTCTGACCAACGGCGCTCCCGCTGCCTCCTCCACCTGCTACACGCCCGACCAGGAGAAGAAGGTCTCGTCCAAAGCGACGTTTGTGGAGCAGCCTGACAGCCAGAGCCAGACCCAGTTTCAAAACTACCTGAACAATAACACCCAGGGTCCCTACAGTAGCAACAGCTCGTGTACGGCAGCTGAACAGCCACAGCAAGAGTCTGGTGTTAATGGACACTCTGACCTGACCTTACTAGCAAACAATACTAAGAACCTCCCTTTACCAGACCACTGCCCCGAGGTCACAGCCATTTAATGGGCCTCACCTTTTGAAGTGTTCTTTCATTATTATGTCTTTACTTGATCCCGACCAAGTGGTATTTTAAGGGATCATAATCATGGCCTTTTATGCATTATCTGACCTTAACTTTCAAAGCCATGTACAGCATCGTGGTACATTCTCATCTGTAACTATAAAGCCATAAGTTCATGGTGGAAATGTTTTTGAGGAATCATTTGCTCCTGAAGGTTTCTCCACTACAGTGTGCGTTTAACTGCAAGATGGAACAGATCAAAAACATTTTGAAACATCAGTTATGTCATGCTGCGCAATGTATCTTGTAATTTCAAATGTAAAGTTCAAGTTTTAAGCAGATATTGTACTGTAGATGGATCTTTTCTATGTCTACTGTATGTGTCAAATGTGCAAAAAAGGTTTATTGTCAGTTTATTTATTGTTTCTGAATTATGTGTATACTTATATAATGTAAATGTTTTGATAACAATACGCATGCTTTTGGGAATCTCAGTGACATTTAGGGGGGAAAAATTGCCATTGTTTTATATAAAAATGTGTTGAATACTTAATGTACATTTCTCTTCTTCTTTTTGCCACTATTATATGCTTTTCTATGGTTTTGAAAAGCATGAAAAACCCTGAATTCTTATTTATATGTTTGGAATATGATATCAATAGCATAAAATGCCGGATATCAATTCACAGCCTTTTGCACTTATGTGTGGGGGTTCCAGTGGCATGCAGTTGGTTTTAACTGATGGAGGTGAAGGAAATATGGCCCCTCACTTGTTTTTTTCTTTTCTCCACTGTTCAGTCTAAAAATGCCATGACTTACAAGTGTCACTACAAATGAAGATTTATTCTTTCATTGATACAGGGATATTAATAAAGTAGCACTTTGACATATCTACAAAAGTACGAGGAGCTCTATGATTCAGCATAGACAACAGAACACTATCTTTATTATTGAATTAGCATAATAGGCTTAATTAGAAAGGCATCAGTAACCATCAAAGATCTGTAGACAAAATATTAACCCAAAATAGTGTGTCAAGATTTCATAAATTAAGTGGTTATTGGATTTCTGCTTCTGAATGCTGTAAAAGCTCCATTCCAATGTCTAATAACTAAGATGTTTATTTATGTGGATCCAATAATTATGTTGATTTGTTCTTTTGAAGTGTTAAGTGCAATAGTTTGATGGTTTTTAAAAGGAATTCATTTTTAGAGGAAATCCTTGGAAAGTGGGCTGAGATTACATTTAATTGACTGTCATGGTACTTAATATTGTACTGAAAGCACCATTCATTTAATAAAAAGAAAATATGCCACAGTTTCAATAATTGTATAAGGGGGAAACAAATGTTCAAGGTTGACAATCAAAGCTTATCAAACATGATTCCTGTCACTAACAGCTACACATTGTGACTCCCGAGTCCCCTGAGCCATTGAAAATGACTTAACAGCCAGATATTCAAAACTTGTTTTACCAAAAATCTGTAAATAACCTTTTGACACATCTTTATAAAATCACTGACAAAAAAGGAAATTGGAGTGACTGCTCGTCAATTGGGGGGCTGCAATAATTTAGTGAATAGTACTACTGTAATACGTTGCTGAAGTTCTCTACCTTGAGCTGTTTTCTCCTGCATGAATACAGAGGTTTGTCCCTATTCCGAGCTTGCAAATATCTGCCTATATTTTTTAAACTCACGAGGACCAGTACTGGAGTTTTGGTGGTTCTGTTGACTAGCTGGGACCTCTCATACCACCTTGGTGGAACAAAAGAAACGTACAGAGTGCTTTCAGGCAATCAGTGGCATCAACATGGCCTATAGTACATATTAATGGTGCCAAAGCATACAGTGTGAGAAGGCTTGATACAATGATACTGCATCCAGTTAAGAATCCTGTTGGATTTTATTTTCCAGTATTTATTATGAATGATATATTGAAATGTGTATTTATTGTGGTTAACTAAAAGTCTGTATTGAGTAAATTGATTCACTATCTTAAAATTGTCTTTTGTTTCATGCTGGTTGTGAGTTGTAAAGCTTCATGTGCCTGATTTAATTATTTTTCTTGTTCTGTGAAATGCATACGTTTTGCACAAAATGGTACAATTTCTTTCCATGCGTTTGGTTTTCAAACTGTAATGTAGATAGAGCCGACTTCATTTTCAGTTTTTTCATTTTTAACATGGTTTTAAAATAAATTTAATAAAAATTGCTAAAATTGTTAGTCAACGTTGTACAGTTGAGTCATTTCTTAGTGCAAAGCGCCCTCTGCAGATCATAGGAGGAAATGAGACAAACTGGCGCTCAGTACTACCCAACTGAATTTATTGACCTAAAAATAAGATCTCTTAATACCAAGGCGGTGTGACAACAAAATAGATAGTTCCCATTTTAGGCAAACACACAAATTTAATCTGTTCCTCACCCACTCTCAAACTTAAATTCATTTACAATATTCCAAAGCCATTTTAACACTAGTGCCTGCACCAGAAATTCATTAGTGGACTGCTGTTCGGATGTAGAGGGAGAGTTTCAGGCAGCTGATCAACAAATAGGAGTTCCTTCGGTGCATTCTTTTTACATAAAATTTTTCCTTTTGATAACACCAAAGAATTTACTTACATTGCTGTATAAAAAGAAGAGAATTATTATAGTCATGACATCTGACTGCTTGTTTTAATAAAGACTGTAGGTAAAATATAAATAAATTTTAATCTTCATTAATAATGTCAATTTCGCTGTTGTCACAAGCAACGGTCTGAAATAATTGTTTAGACTGGTATTCAACTGACCATTCTTCATTCTTAGCGTCTCTACACTCATTGGCTAGTTTATTAGGTACGGCTAGGTAAACCTAATGCAGTCCAATACAACAACACTGCAAAAATCCTACCTTTATGAATAATTTTCAGTTTAAGAAAAGTGCTGATTCAACCTTATGGTCACTGTAGTGTTATTGTATCGTACTAATAGGTGTTTCTATTACTTACTCTGCCTAAATGGGTTGGACATATTAGAAACATCTCTCAGTATGCACCTCTCACCCAAAAATAACCCTCAAGTTGAAACATCATGTCTCTAAAACAAAGACATACACATTATATTATTACCTTCATGAGGATAGGATTTATTGCAGGACTGTTGTATTAGAGTGTGTGTGCGTGTGTAAGGAAATGATCAAATCTTTGTCTTGCACAAAAGTTTCTGGTCTACCTCAAGAAATAATGAATATCCAGTCCAACACTGGAGATTATTCTGCATCAACAGAAAACTGCAAAAACCCCACCCCACCACACCATCACCCATCCTTCCACCCACCCAGTATAAACTTACAACCAAAGGCACTGGACGGTAGCAAATAAAGGGTTTTGCATTATTAAAAATATATATATTTTAAAAAAGGGACAATGCACATCATACTTCTCTTTGGTGCATAACATTTGGGATTTTGGTCCAACTTGAACCCCTTGTTTATAATATACATGATCTACTGTACTTTTTTGTATGATTTAGTTTCAGATTCGTATGTCTCACTGGAAAATGTCAAGTATTGGCCTGATGTGCCTAATACTGCATGTTTTGGTTGTGAAGACTTGGTGTAGTGAAAACATCTCAAACACAAAACAGGCACTTGTCAACACAGTGCATCTTCATGTTCCAAGAATCTCAGTTCACAGTCTGATTGGGAGCATCGTTTCAATGCTTCCTTCCAGCAGTGGCACACTGTGGTGTCTCCCAAAGTCCAAACTTCCCAGCAGCAGCAGTTCAGTTCTTCTACATATAAAAATAAATTAAAACTCAATGTCATTAATCTAGGGAAAAAGGAAGAAGAAACCGCAGTATAGTATACTCATGTCCTAGTATGCCTATGCATACAGAGTGGCTATTTTCTAAGTGGAAGTTTGCCCGCTCAGACGAAAGACCAGAGCTGGAATCTGTCTGAGGAGTTGCAGAGGACCAAAGAGGGATGCTCGTGACGGGCACTCAGACACATGTTCCATCCTGGGATGTAGAACAACTGGTTCTGTATGTAGAGAAAAGAAATGTATTACTTTCCTAAAAACATAACCCAAGTATCTGAAATCAGAAATGAGTGCACAGAAAATGGAAAAGACTAAACTCACATCCTTCAGTTCCCATTTTTGCTCTGCTCCTACAAACGTGTTGCCACCTTTATACTGGCAGTCGTCCAGCTTCACAGCCCCTTCTGCCCCATGCAAACACAGCTCCTTCTGAATGTTGTGTCTTATCTCGCGATGTGTGGAGTATTCAAAATACTGCCGCAAAGGAAACAGAGAAAAAAATGCAATCAACCACTGTGAATAAAGTGAATTGTATTTTTTTGTCATTCAGAAATGGAAGGTACATATTCTAACTGACCTGGTTTCCTCCTAGTCCATGACAAGGGTACATAATCAGCTGTTTCCCTCCCTCATTGTTCTGTCCAGCATCCAGACATGAGTCTTTGCCGACATTTTTCACCTACAGAGAAAGAGAAGGGAAAGGCAGTGAGGGGAAACAAAATGAAAAACTAACATCCAATGCAAGCTGTTCAAACAACTATGGTCTCTGGAGAGCTGTCAGTGGTGTCAAATTGGTACTGCTCAGTAACCTCTGGAGATCCTAAGTGGAAACCCACAGTGGCTAGACAGAGCTCTGAGGTTTGGCAAGAGGAGGGCTGGTGGTGGGGTGTGTGTTCTTACTGAGCCAAAGCGGAGTGGGTTGAGATCAGGCATGAAGACTTCTGGATAAACGTTCTTCAAATACCATGAGAAGCCCTTGCACTGCAGCCGCACACGGAGGTCCACTCGTTTGGAGATATCTCCAAAGGCCCTCTGTTAAAACAATGGCAGGGAGGAGAGAAAAAGATGTTTCTTTACATTTTCCATCAACACACTGCAGGCATGCTGGAAACTAATGGGACTAATTTGGCAGGGTTGAACTACAAAGCAACGATGCTTCGACTCACTCTCTGCGCCATGTCTGACAAAGACAGTAAGGCACAGAATATGGTCACTTAGGAAAGGCTGTGGAGCAGTTTTTTGAAAAAGACAAGGCAAATGCTAATATTAGCACGCTTCTGAGACAATGCTAACATGCTGATATTTAAGAGGTATAAAGTTGACCATGTTCACCATCTCAGTTCAGCCTGTAAGCATGCTAACATTTGCTAATATGCACTGAACTCAAAAGTACAGCTGAGGATGATGGGAATGTCATTTGATCACAGGAAAAGGAAACGTTACGGGATCATTCAACGTGATTACAATCCATCCTGAGGGTGATGTGAATGTCTGTATAAAATGTTATGTTCAATCCATCCATTAGTTGTTGAGATTTTTCACTAGAAAACAAAGTGTCAACCCTCATATTGGCGCAAGCCATGGGACCAAAAGTCAGTAGGGCTCATCCTCTGGGCACCGTTGATGTCTGTACCAAATTTCATGACAATCCATCAAATAGCTGTTGCGATATTCCACTTTTTATTTTATTTGACTTAGAATATAATTATCACTCTTCTAAAGTCAGTGGCTCTGTTCCAGTGCTCTAATGACTCCTTTGTTAAACAAATTAACTACAGACAAGTAGTCGATCACTGTTCCTTTTAAACTGAAGCATAACAGCTGCAAAGGAATTGCAGGCACCTCATGCTCTTGAATAATGAGGGCACTTACTATAATGACGAGGATGTTGCTGACACTAGTGCACACTGATAGATACTACGGCGAGTTCCTTGAAGCTGTTGACGACGGCGTGTCTGTTTGAAGCCAGCAGGAGTGGGCTGGCCTGCTCTGTAAGGCATAGCCCCGAGGGAACCGTTTATGGCACCTCTGGGACCACATGTTGGGGAAACGCTGAGAGCCTGTCATTTACCAGAGCTGACTTCCTTCAGGCCCCTTTTCCTCTGTCGGTTAACAGCTTTCCAGCCCCTAATAGCTAATCTGTTGCTCTCCGTTTCAAAGAATCTGTTTCATTTCTAAAGAATTCATTGAGAATTACAACAGTGAAATGCTATGGTTCTCCCCGTAAGTGCAATTCTGTGCTTTCCCCTGCAGAGCATGTTGAGTAAGTCATGATCAGACTTAATGCTGGTTGTATATAATTCACAGACAGGAGTTAGATTTGCTCAAACATGTCTTGTTTGAGACATGTTTGAGACAACTCATTATTTTTAAGATAATGAGTTGTCTTAAAAACCACTTAGTGTGGCCATGAGAAGTAGAAGTGCAAGATAAAGCTGCAGAGCAATTTGCTGTGTTTCAAACGATCACAGGATAGACACGCAGCATTTGAGAGGCGCCTTCGAGTCAGAAGCTGCACGTACATCTCTTGCCAGCTGCGCGGCTTGCTGGTTACGACGGTAAAAGATGTCCTTGTAGTCGTCCATCCAGACCTCCGCCAGCCGCACCTGGTTACGAGCGATCACTTGTGTACCCTTGGGAAAGGTGTGGGGGCTTTTAGTGCGGAAAACATGACCAACAATGGAACAAGGGATGATCTCCAGCTGTCCGCCACACTGCCACACCTGCAGGATAATGGGAGACCGCACAGACAGATGCATAATGGCATGCAATTAGACACGCCTATACAGCCGTGTGGACAGTGTTATTCAACAGGTAAAAAAAGGCTCAGTGACAAATAACAAAAATGCTGCGCATCTAGAATGACAGCTTAGTGATGTCTTACCCTAAAGGACATTTCAATATTCTCACCGCCCCAGATTTCCATTTCTTCATCATAGCTTCCAATACGGTAGAAATATTCTTTTGAGATGGAAAAGAGCCCACCAGCAAATGTGGGAGTCCTATGGGGAAATTTCATTTAAATATTTTAATGACATGCAGCAAGAAACAACTTTATACAGTATAAACGTTGATGTTCTATATTCATGCAAGGGTTTAGCTTACTTGATAGGGTATGTTTCATCCTTCCTGCTTTGCTTCTCATTATCTGGTAGACTCTCCCAGCCAAAGGAAAGGCCCCAGTCAAAGTTCCCCCTGTTGTGGTTCTGGCCATATGGGGACGGTTTCATGAACTCAAAAGTATTGAGATCAATAGTGGTTATATCAGGACTCACTACTGCAGTGTAGTTCTCTGCTATCCTGGCTAGCAGAGGCTCCAGCCACCCATTAAAGCATTCACCTGTTAACACACGCAAATCAGATGTTGTGTCACAACAGCTTTCTTAAGAACAACCACTAAATGGCTAATTTTGGAATGTAAAGCCACGGATAAGAAGAGTAAACACTAGGTTGTTGAGCCGTGGGTGTGCGACTGAGGGCGTGTCTAGCAACTGGTGTTAATGCGTGAGTATTATCAGTGGCATTGACTAACAGTGGGCGTCCAGAAAGGTGAGCGTGTCACCGGTGGCCACGGAGGCGCCCAGCAGCCGAGCGGTGATGAGTCCTTTTCTTTCTCGCTGGCGGACAACTCGAACAATGCTCAGCCGCTTTAAATACACATCCAGCTCGTCCTTCAAAACATCTGAGTATGGGGAAAGTAAAGTAAAGTTAGGAGGTTGAGAAGAACATTATTTAGAAAAAATCTGATGGTATTATATGAGTGAATCTTGTACACAGTACAAACTGTCTCATAAAGACCGTATTGTTCAAGTGGTAAACAGAGAATAATCACAGCCTGTCTAGAAGGTAATACTCAAACAGATGAAACATGACAAACACGGCCTCCATCTGTGGCTTGTTCCCAACAATTAACTGAGTTTAGAGATGGACACCATTCCCTGAAATCTCTCTCCTCTTAAGCATTTTGTTTCCTTCCTGCATCAGACGTGTTTACTCTGACTCATTTCTAAGCGCAACCACTGCTAATTCCTCTTAGGAAAGTATTCCTAGCAGCCCCTCACTTCCTGTTGTAACCCACTTCACGGGCCACAGAAGGAGCAGGGAGCTTCTGTCTGCACATTTCGTGGCACTGCAAAGAGCTGCCCTCCCAACACGCTGCATGAAATCGAACCCAAAAGCAGGGCGGTCCTGAAGGACCCTATTGAATTTTTACCATCCACGCTGGCGTCGTCCACCAAGATGATCTCCTTGAGGAGAATGGCAGGGGAGGTGTGGAGGACACTGTATACTGTCCTTAGCAGAGTGCTCCAAGCCTCATTGTGAAACACAATTATCACACTGGTGGTCGGCAAGGGGGGGCATCGCTTGAAGGTTTGCTCAATACATCTGCAGCAAGAAGGAAAAAGAGCACAAAGATCTGACTGTCCTGTACAGTTCCTGAGTGGCACAATAGTCTAGTTATTACATCTGCAGACTCTCCCCTGTGGGGTGTCCATTTCAGCTGTGACACCGCATGTGTGGCAGCCTTTTGAAATGCCATATCAGAGCGGGAGAGACTTTGTAATTCACCCAAATAAGATAGCCAGTACATGGACATGCTTTATGTCTGTATCATGTACTGACATGCACTTGGACTTACACGCTTGGATGTACTCTTGCTAGCCAAACATAACTGTGCTCCTTTCTGAACTGGCCACAGACACTGGGCAGGCATGCTCAAACAAAGTCCCAGTCAGAACAATTATCTCTGTGGTTTCTGCCCGAGACTTTCCCAAGTTGCTAATATGATGAATGTGTTTGGATCAGACAGTCGGTTTTGCACTGTCCCATCTATATTGAACTGATCTGTGTGGTTGTCTTCCAGGGTGTTACCTTTAAATTTACCTTCATGTAATACCTTTATGTTCTGTGCCAGTATAAATCTATGAAGAAGCAGCCTGGGAAAGTAGAGTAGGAAGAGTAGTTCTTGTACAGCACAAAAGCTGCATGCACACCCACTAGGTGGTGCAATTACATGTTTCTACATCAAAATAATTTGGAAAATGGATTGAACATTATTTGTTCAATTATGTTCCCTTTTGAATGAAACACTAGATAAACATGATGGATTTTTGCACAGCTTTCCCCAAAGCAATAAAGATTGTACTGAGTGACATACTCTGGTGGTCTTGTGTCTGCGCCGAGGTCTCTGCTCAGGGAGATGCGGTCGCTGGCGTACAGGTTAAAGCAGTGTTTCTCTTCGCCCCTGTCCTTCTCCTTCTGCTCTTCGGTGCTCAGCGAGTCTGTGTGGAAAGGTTTCCCCGCTGCTCCAGGAGCAACAGGGTTCTGAGGTGGCCGCTCCAGTGCTGGCCTGAGCTCGGCAGCAGTGTAGTGACCCGGCAGACAGGACACGCCGTCTGCGCTGTCCTGCTGCCGTACAGGGGCTCTGATCTGCATCTTTGGCATCACATCCCGGAAGTTATTGACAGCTCCCATCACCATGCCCAGCATGGCATCCCGCTTCACCGCCATCTCCTTCAGCCAGGGCTCCTCCTGTTGGCTTTGGCTCCCCACTTCCCATTGCATGAAGAACACAAACGTGACAAAGACAAGGGCCACTATCACCAGTTTCAGTGGGTGCAGTCGCCTTCGGAGCACTCTGCGGAGAGCTGTCATTCTTCTTGAATGGAAAGCAGGCTGGCTTTGGACTGAGATTCAGCTGTAATAAATAAATATATCCAGATGTTTCATGATGATTAACCAGCATTTATGTTATTATCCAATTAGGACATTGGGGTTTCAGAAAAACACAGGGATTCATTACTTGCCATGTCACTAAATTCACATCTTAGTACTTAAAGCATTTTATTTTAACTTTTTGCCTTTGAAATAAGACACATCGCCTGTTGGAGTTCCCGGTGAAGTTAAAACGAGTCTACCGTTATCTACAAATCACATATTTTAAATCGGCTGGCTTAATCAGCAAACAAACCCGTGCTCTGGATTCCTTCAGAAAAAAAAAAAAAAACACAACGTACCATGAGTCGCTGAATTACAGATATAGGTTAGAAAAGCCCTTCAAATTGTTCTTGTAAAACTCGCATCCTGCTTTGACGGGCGGTCCATTATGTGTTGCTTAAACTCTTGAAGAAGCTTTTCGAGGAGACAAAAAGATTCACTCGGTGTTCTGCCTTCACAGAACTTCCGTCTCGTTGGATCCAGGTGCGCTCTTCTCAGGTAGAGGGAGGAGACCTGCTGCCGCGCTTGCGCAAAGGGGGCTTCTGCGTGTCAAAATCCATACCTGGAACACACACGAGAATCGAGTTACAAGAGACCCGGCAAACAAGTTTGACGATGACACCCCACCGTTTGCCTTGTAGCTTTACTTAAGTCCTGTGATGATACTAAATGGTATTTGCCAAATCCACCGCGGAATCAAACCTCTTGGTAAATACGCTCAAGTGGTCTGCAGTCACTTCGTCTTCGGGAATATAGCAGACCGAGTTCCTCGCATCCAATAATGGTGTCATTAATAGGATTTGTTCAACTGGTCATTCACTGTGACAGTTGCCGGGTTACAAATAGCGCAGGAACGCGCTGTGGCCCACACACAGACCACCGCGTCCAATCACGTCCCCTCAGAAAACACCCCATCTTTCGCATACATGGGGACTAACAATCGCGAACACCCGAGAGCAACTTTTGAACGCACATGGTCCAGCTTGCGTTTGGAAAAGTTTAAGCGGTTCCTTCGCGTGGAAGCGGATCTGCCTGGGTTGTTAAAATCACACTTCGGAGCCTTCGTTACCGCTGATAAAAGTTGCAAAAGCTGACACTCACCAGCCGACTCTGTAGCTCATCTAATCCTTGAAATTGTCCAGGTTCCCTACAGCGGATGGTCTTCATAAAGAGTTGGATGCTTGACGGAGTAAAGACGCAGGGAGCCTGCTCTGGTGCCCAGTTTGAAGTCTCTCTGCATTTGACTCGCACAGAGACTCCATCTGCAGTGACTGTGTTCCCCAGCACTTCCTATCCACGGCAGGCATCCAGTTTATTGTGTCTATTAAAATGTTAAGTGTCCAACTTTTTTTCTTCTTCCAGTCACGCTTGCAAATGTTTGTCTATGTGGCAACTGTCTGTGGGGATAATGATGATGTAAATTGTCTGACTTAGGAGGGCACATTATGCTTATTGCATCAATTACATTTCTAGAAAAACAAACCGGGTACAAAAACCACCATCGTGTATTTAAATAATTTTTTTATTTTTAAATATAGGTATAACAGTAACACATATACACATTTATCTATATCCTAATGATATTTGTCACAAGATAAAACATGTCAGTATTGATTTTCTTATAAACTGTAGGAAATAATTTCAAAGACTATGAATGTCATGTATCAAATAAAAAACAGACAGGTGAGCAGATTTAAGCTTTTGATAAAAGAAGCTTAAATGTTCTTTAATTTAGATGGCCCTTATCTGCAAGACCCCCTTGTTTTTTGCTCCAAAATCAGGAAAGCAAATAAAAAAAAGTAAAAAAAAAAAGTTTTCAGCTGAGCATGTGCATGAACCCCTCTGCACAGTGCTTCCCCTCAGGGTTGCCAGCACCCAACTGTTCATACACTCAAACAAATGTACATAGCAATATGTTTAGGGTGTTTTCCCAAAGAAATAATACAAATAACTGCACATTATTTTAACTTGACAGTAAAAGCCAAGCAATAAAAGAAAACAAACCTTTATGCTGTATAAAATCTCTCTCTCTCTCTCTCTCTCTCTCTCTCACACACACAAACAGCTCTTTCTCTTAGCAACACTAAGATTTCAAGGCAGCACGAGCTTTGTCCAGGATGTCCTTTCTCATTCTCGGATAATCTGGATGAGCAGCCAGAACCTGCGGACGGAAGCAAAGATGATTCACGGGATAAAAGCAGATCTCATCTCTCAAACTGTAAACATCCACAGGTGTCTTACCTTGTGACACACATCTATGGCATCAACATGTCTCTTTGCTTTCAAGTAGTTGAAAGCAAGCTTGTATCCTGAAAGAAAAACAGACACAAACAGTTAGAAATATAATTATCTTAAATCCTTTTTAAATCCTTCCTTATAAATAGAACTGGACATGTGATTTTGGTTGACATACCAATAGTTGGGTTAGTCCGATTTCCATATTTCCAAGCCAGTTCATAGTTGAGTGCTGCATCACGGAATGCCTGCTCTTTTTCCATTATGTATCCCAGATATTCATAAGCTTTACAGCATGACTGTTGGAAAAACGGGCAATTATTATCACAAAAAATGTACATAAAAGACGGCCTCTACACATTTTACAGTAACACGAATCTCCAAAGTAAGGGAGAACGGTTTTGTGTGAATTGGACTGCCTTGTTAACCACATAATATTCAAGCAGTGACAATATTTTCAGACTGACCTTGTTATGATTGAGGCATCTCTTTAAGAGGTCCCCGGCCATGTCATACTTCCCCGAATGGATGTAGATGTCTGCCAAGAGCAGCCAGCTCTTCTCAAACTCGTCGGCGTCAACGATGCTCCAGTTCATCTTAGCTATGCGTTTGAGTTGGTTCCTGGCTCGGGGAGTTTGTTTGAGCATCATATAAGCCGTCGCCATGGCCAACAATGCCGGCACGTGGTCTTTCTGAATTCAACCAAAAAATGCTGTTTAGATGGGATGAATCTGACAACACCTAACAACTATCCCACTTCCATTTGTTTACAGCAAAACCACACTGACTTCGCACAAATCATTAAAATTGAACAAATAAAATTTACAAAACTGAAACACAACTGTAAAATATTTTTACTGTACATGATGCATTCAAATTTAGCTTGTGACTGCGTAATGTGCAGTTTGTAACCAAATAGAATGACTGACATTAAAAGGGAAACTACAGTATTTTTAAACCTGGGCCCTATTTATTATATATATATCATTTTGTATACATTTTGATGTCAAAATTACTATTCAACCCCCAAATTTGTCAAAATATGGCCCACCGGAGTGTCCCTTTAAGAGAGAGCCTGTAATAACTCACTGCTGGGGCTATATTTACACAAGAGAGAGTAATGTAACTCATGCGCACCATCCAGAGTTTGCTTACCTCATTGTTTGCAATCTCTGTGAAAACACTAAGGGCTTTCTCCACATTGGCCTTCTGCTTAGTCGCCAGAAAGCAGTAGTTCTCCAGGATGCGAAGCTGCGTGTGTCCGCCAGGTGTTTGAGGCTTTAACTCCTTCAGAAGCTTCTCGGCTGTTCTCACGGCAAGCTGCTCGGACTCCTGCTTCTCTGTGGAGTTCCTGATGAAAGACGAAGGTGAGCATTACAAGTAAGTCTTTCAAACTAAAGAATGCATACTGTCTAGGGTCTTTGTACGCTCCTATTGCCACTCACCCTATTTCACCATCTAAATTCTCAAATACTTCTCCTCCCATGGTGTCATTGTCAGGGTTCAGGTAGATTTCAATCATGTTATACACTGCATTTTGACCCCAATCGTTGTCTTTCCGTGCTTTATTGAAGTGTCGCAGGGCATCATTAGGTTCTCCTGTGAACCTGAGCAGCAAGAGCAAGCTTAGTCACAAATCTAAATCAGATGTTTCCATTATTCTGAGCATATACTAATCCAAACTTACCAAAGATAAAGTCCTTTGCAGTAGTTGAATCCAGGGTCGAACTTGGTCCTGGATGAATGTTTTTCTGCCATATCAACAAATCTGGGAACTTCTTCCAACTTCCCAGCCCTCCTCAACAAGTCAATGAGACGTGAAAGTGTCGGGTAGTTGTCTGAAAGCAACAGGTGAAAGTTATTATGCTTTCCATTTAGAGACGCTCAAACCATCTGCTCATATTTACGTTCACCACAAATGTTTGAATCGTGGCTCCACTGCACCTGGTTTACTCTCCAGGAGTTGTTGAAAGTGGAAAACTGCCTGTTCGTAGTCCTGCTTCCTGAACATAATGTCAGCCATCATCTAAAGGACAAACAAATGTGTAAGAAATAACTTCACGAATAAGTTCCAATGGTAATGGTCAAAAACTGTGCAAAAGACTGACAGAACAAACCAGAGTTGCATCTTCATTAAACTGGTCAGCCTTCAAAATGATGCTGCATTGGTCCTGGCACGCATCCACCTCATCCAGAGTTAGGTACAAGCGGGCCAACTCCAGCATCACCTAGGAAGAGGGAGTGCCTTCATTTGAATTCATGTGACTTCAAATGTGAAAATTCTGGGAAGAATAAAGTAGGCTAGATAAATCAGACCTTTCGCCTAAATTAAACCATTAAACTCTAAGATCACAACATTTCAAAAAACACAATCTCCAGACTCTAAAAGATGCCAGTGCTGGTAAACCACAGCTGCAGTTGAGTACACAGGGCGTTTTTGATTCGGCTGCACTGACCTTGCGATCAGTCTCACAATACACAAGAGCTTCTTTGTAGAATTTGACTGCTCTCTCATAGCCCCTCTGACTTGTGTAGTGTTTAGCGATCTCAGCGCAGATCTCGGCAGCAAGCTGCTTCTGCATGGGGATGGCGTCAGGCTGCTCCAACTGCACCCGCTTCAGCACCTTAGCCTGCACGTCCCTCGCCTATTCACAGCAAAAACAAAAAAAAGGTTCGTGCTGAAAACAATGTTACTCTATGTCTGTCATTTTAGGCAGAACATTTTTGCTTGGAAATAATCGTGCAAAATATTAGATACCAAATGTGACAAGATGTCTCAGAGAGCCGCATAACTGAAACCACTTACTCTTTGTAGGGAAAGTAAAGCTTCCTCATTTTTTTCAACCTTAGTTTGGATCTTTGCCAACAGGACCAGATAACGGCAATCATCTGAGAGCGCCAGCAGCTCATTCACTGTGTAGGTTAGAAGTTAGAAACACAATAAACAACTGAAAACTATCAGTAAATTCTTGTTCTAAAACACGTTTTAATTATTATTAGTAATTAGTTCGGCATTATCATAAACAATATTTGCTAATATTTTATTTCCAACCTTGCATCAAGTTGTTTATACTTAAGCATTATTGCATCATGTCTATGTCAGCCACTCAACCAGACTCACTAAGCTAAGATAAATCTTTACTAGTCCCTTAATGGGGAAATTGCAGTGCTACAGCAGCAAAGGTGATAAAATGTAGCATGCAAACAATAGAAAAAAACAAAAACAAAAAAAAACCCACCATATATATATATATATATATATATATATATATATATACACAAAAACTAATTAATTAGCCACCCATGACTCTACTGCCAATCCAGATTCGACACCCATTCTACCCCCCATTAAAATTTTACAGGTCAAAAATGTAAAAAGAAGTTAAAGAAATGTTCTTTTTCATTACATGTGACAAAAAATGAGTAGGTCAGCCTGTGGCATAATGGCACAGTAATTAGAGCCTCACGCTTTGATAAAGTGTGACTGTAAGTCAATGTAAGACTAATTAATAAATATCTTAATTATTATTATTAGCATTTTGTTGAATTCCCCTGGATCTTGCTGCCATATTGGCCTCCTCTGTCATCAACAGCACGAACACTGAGGTTTTACTGTGCTGAATGTGCCATCGTCTCGCAAACAAACAGTGACATCAAAGAGCTTTAATTCTACAGACTACCATGACTAGTCACTGTGACATCTGAAGTACCTGCTTCATGGGTCAGAGCTTCATGCAGGACTCTCTCACAGCGCTCATATTGCTTCATCTTCATCAGCAACTCAGCCAGGTCGTAGCGCAGGAAGTTCTGTTGCTCAGTCTTCAGGGCTGCTTCATAGTAATTTATTGCCTGTGCGACAGCAGCCTCATGTCAACACTGTTGTTTTCCGTGAGCGTGTTTATCTTTAAAAGAGTGTGCAACACAAACAAACCTTGGCGTAGTTATGAGTCTTGACCAGGGCTTTCCCAGTCTTGCTGGCTAAAGCACCATCTTTGGGGTTTTTCTTCAGAGCATGCTCATAAACCTCAATGGCTTTCTCTGGCTGAGGAGGAAAAACATCACATGGTAAGTGTCACAAGTTGTTTCTGTAAATATTATTCAGAATGTCCAACACAATTCTTTATTCACAAATTGTTGTGAACATGTGGTAAACACCTTAAGGCGAGTATGCAGCATCCCATGCAAGGAGCCTTGAACGTCATCATCTTCCCTATCATCACAACCAGAGTAGGAGTCAACATGCCTGACCTTAGGGGGCTCAGCTCGCCTCCCATAAAATTGTGCAGGTGACCATAACTCCTCCTCTTTGACTTACTGATTCACCTAAAACCATCTCTACTCTACTTAGGTTCAGGCACACTATGTCCCTTCCATTGCCAACCATTACTGAACTTTTATTTTGATGAGACTTATTTATTTTGTGCTGTTTATTTTATCCACATTTGTCAGTGAGGGTTTAGTTGTTTGTTTTAACCCTGTTTCAGCCAGCCTATGTTTTACAACACCACCTTCAGGCCAATATCCACACAAATCAGTTGTGAGATAAAAAAAAAAAAAAATCTCCCACTTACTTCTTGAATGTTAATGTAGGCATCACCTAGTAAGAGGTATGTGTGAGGGCTGGGCAGCTTCTCCACTATTTCTCTAGAAGAAAGACAAGAGATATCACATCACATATGGTGTTCTTCATGATGCAGACATATCCCCTGCTGGTCTGAGGTTCGGTCACGCTTTACTACGTCTCATCTGTTGATGCAAATGGCATCAGAGACCAGCATTAGACTGGAGGCATCTGTGTACATTTCTTATTTACTGCATGAATGGCTTCAGTTAAACTGTGATTTGATTTACTTTGTGTTTGTGGTCTGCTAAATCCTACTACAGACTCAGAGGGATGAAATGTTGGTGCACTGTGGCCGAATACGCACACGTCGTGTCTTTAATTAGGTTTCAGCCGTTACTGTTCAGACAAACATTTACAATGCATTAGAGTATGGTCGCTCATATGGTCGGCTACTATCTTACATCAAGATTGCTTTGAGATTTCAGTATGCCCTTTCTGTTCAGTCCAATCCGAATGTACTGCTCACCTGTAACAGCTTGCATACAGACGTTTCTCTTTTCTGTGGTTCAGATATATGTCTCCCATTTTCTCCTTGGCCTGGATGTAATAGGGCTGCTCAGGGGTAATGTTTCTGAGCATACTCAGTGCCAGCTCGGTGTCCCCGCGCAGCAGGGCCAGGTCCGCATTGGCAATAGTGACACGGAGCTCCTCAGGGGTTCCCGAGAACTCATTGATGGCATCCTGCATCACCTTTGCTGCTTCATGCTGAAATGTTAAATGCATTCATAAGTGTATGTGGAAACCCAACAACACTACTGGGATGAAAACTTTAAAAAGTACTCACAACAAAGTGAATGCAACACTACTTCACATAAACCATAAAGAACAATATTTAGAGTGCTTTAAATTCATCTTAATCATGTACATGCCTTCTTACATCAAAACCCACTATTTTACCTGTTCTCCGTTGAGCCACAGGGCCTCAGCTAACTCCAAGAAGACAGAGACACAGTCAGCAGGACTCAGCTCAGTCTTCTTGTTCTTAGACTTGGACGAGGATCCAGCTCTGCGGACACCTGGAAGACTCATGGCCATCTGCAGTGTCTGAATAGCCTCCGCCAGCTCACCCATCTTCTTCTTAGCCTGAGCCTTGATCAGGTGGTACAACGGGTGTTCTCGAATCTGAAATGGACAAGAAGTTGTTACCCACTGGAACATGAATATCTTGTCAGTGCTGACAATATCTTCAAAGTTCCCCTCTGTGGAGACAAAGTGCATTTACCGGATGTGACTTTCTTCTTCCGGTCGCCTACATCCTTTTCTTTATTACTATGCCTAACTGAGGACAAGCTGACATGGTACGTATTTGCACATTTGCGATGGGTCAAGCCACACTCTCTCTTAAACATTAGGCAGCCAATAACACTGTCCATGTCGATGTTGATCTTACCTCAAAGTTATGGCTGAGGCAGAGCTCAAGAGACTGGGAACATAATGTGAAATTACTCTGCATCAGATGGATCTGTGCCATTAGCAAATGAGCATCTGCATGAGAAGGACACTGGTCCAGACAGTGTTGTAGACTGCTCTGAGCAGCATCAGTATCACCTGGATGAACACAAAAGCAATGCAGTTTAAAACAGCACTTGCAGAAAATAAACCAAAACATATACTTTAAATGCTCACTGTAATGGTAACATTTCTCATGTTTACAATTCTTATTATTCTTATTATTGAATGTGCTTTGCTATAATAACTGTATGTAAATATCTGATAATGTGTACTCTGCACTTGGATAATTTGTGTCTGTGTCGTAAAAGACAACATCAGGTTGATTAGAAACTGGAGACAACTTGTTTTGGAAACTAAGAACAGTCTGACATGTGTTCTTATCCCAGGGTGAGAACACTCAGCTTATAGACAAGACTGAGGTATGGAGTTGACTTGATATCTTTTCTTTTGCTGCTACGTGTTTGTGAAGTTAGAAGTATGTGACTACATCGGCCCTTCAGGGTCAAATGCGTCATATGCTCATGGTGTATGATCTCTGTCCTTTCAGTGAATCAGGCCTGCTTAGTGAAAACAATTCGTGTACCTCCACTTTCTTTCTTTTTTTATTATTATTTGCTTTAGTAGTTGCTTTATTAAAAATATCAAAAGACAACGATTTGTTGACTCATCTATTATTTGCTCACTTCTCCAAGGGAAATAAGGAACATTTCCACCACACTCACCAGACTGATATCTGACTTTGGCCAGCAGGAAGACCCCTTGAGGGAGACCTGGCACAATCTTGACCACAGTATCCAACAATGTGGCACAATGCTGGAGCTGAAGAGCAGCAGGCTGGCCCTGGGCTGGAGGCTAAAACAAGAATTGCACAAATCTTACTTACTGCAAAGTTTCTTTAACTTCTTTATCAGTCTCATAAAAAGATGGTTAAGTATGCGTAATGTATGTATCCACAAAAGTGAGAAAACTAAATCATTACTCGCAAAATACTGACTGAGGCTCTGTTGCACTGCCCAAATTTAAGGCTCAGAAGTTACACGAACATTTTAAGACCAACGGACGCTGATGAGTCTCCCTGTCGTACCTTAGCAGGACACAGTGCAAGATACTCTTTGACAATCTCCAACAGGAAATCTGGGTTCAGCTTCTCAAAGTACTCCACTCCCAGAGGCAGACCCTGCAGTGTGGAGAAGTGTGTGTCCACTGCATCATTCAACAGATTGGTCACCTCTTCTTGGGGCCGTCGCCTTTTCATTGCCAGAACAGCACGTAGGTACAGTAGTTCCTAGAGAAAACATTTAAAATTGTATTAAATAACAGGAGAAAAGCAAAAAAAAAAAAAAAAAAAAGGAAGTAGAGGAAGGTAGCGGGGAGGAAAACATTCTGTACAAGATGGACCGAAGACACCAGCATAAACACAAAAAGTACTGAACACAGCCAAGAGCAGCTGCTGCCTACCCTGCCAGGTGCAGTTGCTTAGTGCTTTTCAAACAGTTTTTAGAGGCAAAATAAATTATTCTAAACCGCGATGAGCCTCTTCCTTTAGGATTCTCTTAACAGAGTGAAAGACATTTCATGCTGTCAGCATTTATAACCAGACGTTACCCCTGATTTTCCAATAGATTGTTGAATCTCTGTGAGAAATTCCAGCTGTTGTTCTGCATCTTCAAGATGACCCTCCATCAGTTGGCAGCGAATTATACCTGCCAAACAAAGATTTAAAAAAATTTGTAACTTCAGAAATTAAAAACGTCATGTGGACCATGTAGTCAAAAGAGTAATACATCTAACAAGTTACCAATCAAAGCAGAAACACTTGTCTCATCCAAAGTCATGGCGGTCTTGTACCACTTCATAGCCTCCTTGATTCTGCCCTGAAGCACCATCTGGTAGCCCAACTCTGTGGCTAAATCTGAGTCACCTGATGCCACAGAGAAGGCTCTTTCCACCATCCTAAACGTCTGCTCAATCAATTTCTCATTTCGTCCACACTGTGACAAAAACGAAAGACAAGAAACGCTGTGAATGCTGAAATTCAGTGAAGGTCAAACAACTCTTCAGAAGTAAAGAGGACCAAAATGTAGCATTAAGAATTTAAAAAGAACACTGAAAATTGTCTTACAACACGGGTGAAGACTAGAGACATCCTGTAGAAAAGCTCTGGGTTGTGTGGTTCCAGAATCTCCAAGCTGCTGATGAGGTTTGAAAGCTGCTTTACCGACTGCAAAGGGGGATATAAAAACTGTTTCTGTAACGTGATCAGCACATTGCCACTGCTCCATCATAAAAGCCAATAATTACAATTCTATTTCGATTCCTGCTTATTTGCGTCCCTACAAGTTTGTAGGTTAGTAAGTATGAACATGTCAAAATGTGAACTTTACCTCAGTGATATCTCCATCTCTACATAAAGAATGTAGAGTTAGCATCCGTATGGCCTCCAGGTTATTTTTATCCTTCTGTAAAAGCCTGAAATATGACACAGGGTGCTGTGAATGAAGTCCATCTCCTACACTTAATAAGCTTGGATTTCTTTGATTGATAGTAATAAAATATCTGATACTGCTGCAGTACTGTGTTGAGCTCCCAGACAAATTACATTAAAACTAAAAGGAATTGTGAAGCCTGCCAAAGGATATACAGCATACTGTATGCTGCCTGCACCCCTCCAACTTCACAACATCCCAGTGATGGCACCACAGCAGCTCTAAACTTGGTACAACTCACACAAATCCCACTTCCTCCTGTCCAGAAAAAAAGCAGCTCATTGGTTTGAGGCATTGCTAGTGTTTCATTTGCACTTGAATGCTAGACCATTTGTAAAGACAGACTGTGGGTTTTTTTCTTACATCCCTGGTGGTGATTACAAATGTTTTTTGCCCTTTATGATGTTTTCCAAACCGCCTGCTATACTAGCAGTATGAACTCATTTGGCAAAATGTAGCATGTAGTATGCAAACAAAAGCTAAATCTCCAGTATGCATCGGAGCAGTCTACCTTGCCTACTGTATCCTACAATGCAAAGCAGTGGAACAATCGTTTTTGTTTTTTCCAACTTTATTCACACGGTCACCAATTACGGACAGCAACACTACTGCGTCAGTAAGGAACTATAAATGGAAGTACCACTCATTACGTGTTTTCTAATGGAATCATGTGCAAACATTAATTGTGACAAGTTTAAAGTTGTTACTTTTCATTTTCAGAGCTTAAGGGGATGCTATTGCGGTGGTTTGCTGTTAGCTGTATTTGGATACTTCCGCTTTTTAAAACCGGAAACCGGCTACGCCAGACCTAGAATGCTGCAAAGTAAATCACGGTTTCATACTGCATGAACGCAGTATGTAGTAGATACTGCGTACTGTGTTCGTCTGTAGTATGATGCAGGCGGTTTCGAAAACAGTCACTTCAGTGAGATTCTTTTAAGAGTCTGGGGAAGAGAGAGAGCTCAGATGAGATGCTTGCACTATGAGAGATGTGACCTGTGTATTATTTTGGAAAAACCTCCTAACCACCTAATCAGTTACCTGTGTGCTGCATCTATGGTTTGCTCCCAGTCTTGAAGGCTGAGCAACAGTTTCATCTTCTTTATGAGGGCAGGCAAGAACCCAGGGAAACTAACAATGACCTGGTTAACCATCTCCAACGCTCCAGAGTAGTTCTGACGATATTCATAATATTGTGCCTAGGACAGAACAAACGTCACACGGGGTTGTACAAAACATGACATCTAATTTACTACTGCATATGAATGAAACATCTAAATGTAATCAGGAACAACAATGCATGCAATTTTTCCAAAGTTACAGAGAATTAATCCAACGTAGGCCGCCTGAGATTTCATATGGTGATGTGCCAATTACAGTGATGGCAAGGGTCACAAAAAACACTTCAATTTGAAAGACAATAAGTGATGTTAGAGGCAAAGGAAATATGAGAGATTATAGTGACATAACATTTTCAGCTGTGGCTGAGGAAGACAATTCAACATGGATTTGTAATTCCCTTCTCACCTTTCCCATCAGGGCGAAAACATCTGCTCCGTCTTTCAGTCCCTCATCAAAGTATTTCCCAGCCTTCCTGGCGTAGGCGTCTTTACCAGATGTCACGTCTATCCAGGCTTTTAGAATAATCCCCTGGACAACACATATCAGTCCAAATTTGACAAAAGTGCCAAAAAGTGAGAAGCCAGATTGCCCCTCTTATCATTACATACACTCCGGGACTTGGAAACACAATGGAAAAGTGATGCTGATGCTTTTCTCAAACACATTACAAAAAATGCAAATCTCACCTCTCTAGAGCCACTGGAGAGTTTGATCATTCTCTCTGTGTACTCTCGCGCCTTATCATTTCGCCCTAACAGCCAGAGGAACATCCCAGCATAGTACAGACTCTTGGGAGATGCACTTTTACGATCCTCTTTGACCTTAGCATCCAGTTCCTGAATGACTTCTCTGTCTGTAAATACAAAGACACTCAAAATGACCAAAAGTTCAATTCAATTCAATTCAATTTTATTTATATAGTGCCATATCATAACAAAGTTATCTCAGGGCACTCACACAAAAAGTGTGTGCAGTCCCCTAAAAGAGTGTGGGCAAACATCTGTGGCATAAATAAAAAGGACTATGCTGGCTTACCTGGGTTGGTCTTTTTTTTCTCAGCATAGACAAGGGCCATTAGTGTGCAGAGAGATACATCTCGACTATCTCTTATTGTGTCCAACTCTACCGAGGCTTCTTGAACTTGATCTGTAGTGAAACGATGACATGAGCGTATGTATGACGCATGGCAGAGAGACACTAGTCTAACCACAAAAGTCCCGTGCTATTGTTTTATTCGATTCTATCGAGCTTACCTTGCATGAGGGTACCATATGCATGGAAGAAAACGTAGATGGGATCATTGCTGAATTTCTTCTGAGCGGCAGCTGCAACGTTTACAGCATGATTGAAATACTTCTCATAGCTGTAGTACCTGATCAGAGCCTGTGGGAAAACAGAAGGAGGCACCGTGTTTGTAGGACTTTACAGGTGGTGATAGCTAACTTAGTAGCAAAAAACGGTTTGTAAAATACTCTCTCAGTCAGATGCTGCAACCAGTTGTTTTCACAACAGAACATAGTAACATGCATGGCAAAGTGAAAATAGTAACCCTGTGTTTAGCTGTAGTATTTGTTTACGCTAGCTAATATAATTAACGTCAATGAAGCCGATGCCATTCTTCGCCACGGCCAAAAGCTATTATTACTGTTTTGAAAGGTCCTCTGCTCTAGCGAACATTATTATAATATTTATTAACTCTCACTGGTTGAGTCTCCAGGTCGCCTTTATCTGTAACATTAGCCTTGTGCTGTATCATTAAAACATCTTCGCTTACCAGCGTCGTCTCTTCATCCTCCATCTTGGCTGAGACGCTTTGTGCTCGAACAGTAACTGGCGTGAAAATAACTGCCGACTTACGCTGTCTGCATTGTACTTTAGCAAAAGAACGACATTATTGCAGAATTCCTTGTGTCTTCGCCATCTTGAACCAACTCCTTTAGCGTTGCCCGGTAACTTAGTAACAACTACCACGTCCTTGGAGCATTGATTCCCTGAGAAAATCCTTACAGGCACGACTACCTCTAAGGCTGTTACTGTATCCCGCCTGCTTCAGTTTGATTTGCAGATTAAAACCCCAACTATAGTTTGTCTTGTTTCGACATTCTTAAATATTGAATTGGTAATGCCTGTTGGGTGATGATCGGTAAACAGTGTAGTCCATTCAGCCTTGTAGGAGGCCTGAAAGACAAAACCGAGGAAATATTTACAAAATAGTCGTGCTAGTTTCGCCTTTGTATCTCCAGGTGGCGCAGTCATCCTTTTATTAAATGTGATCTTACCAGTATAGATACTAATGGCCCAATGATAAAAACAAACTCTTTAGCTGATACTTCAGCTAAATCGAAATGGGAAGATATAGGAAAATTCAGAATTCATAAAAGGAGGGCATGTCTGTGTGTGGTAGAGTGGGTGGACAGGGTGTTAATAAATATGAATTCATTGCTGAATTTTACCATGCACCATGATTTTATAACATTGCATGTTTTGGTTTCTAGGGCTTTATTAATAATTAATAATTTCCATATATTCGAAGTAGGTTAAACACACTTTGAATATATGTAAATTATTTTTTCGGGAGCTCAGTGGTTTGGATTACACTCAAAGAGGTTGGATTAATGTGGTCAGTGGGCTGTTAAGGCCTTCTGTTTGCCAGATCTACACTTAACCATCCCGTTTAGGAAAGACATTTAAAGATAATGTCAACATCTTATCTTTTTTGTTGTTGTTGTTATTGTGTAATATAAACTGGTACTGTTCATCTCTTTTAAACAATAAGGTTTGCACAAAAGATCACCTATTAATAAATCTTTATGTAGTTTACCGTGTGCAGTGGAAACATATTTCCATCCAGCCAGTGGTAATTGGTGGCCCAATGTTATGCAACACCATGCATTGACTGTTAAGTATGAACTCTTGATGTCTACAGTGTTGAGTCCATGGCAGGAGCAGCCAGTGTCCAGCATGGGTGCAACTGTTCCAGGAGAGACCTTTCCATGCCTTGTCAGATACTATTTAGCACTAACTCTGGCACATAATCATTACTCTCTGCAGCACACATCAATGGAAGAGTAAATCAGGTTGGTATCGAGCTCTGAGCATGTGCAGCAATGGGAAATGTCTGTGTGCTGTACCACACAATTTAGCTCACAGTTTTGAAGCCATATTATTAGAGGTTATTTTACCAGACAAAATACACGATATAAAATATTATTCATTTAATATGAATTATTTTGTTTTTGATTCATTAATCCAAATTAAATATATTATATTTCAAATAATATTCCTACAGAGTAGTTACACTGTAGATGATCAAGGTGTTGTACTTAGCAAAGAGCAATAAATACTGCATGTGTTGTTGCACTTACAAAGAATGCATTTGAAAACCTATTAGAGGAAAGACTGTGGAATATGTATCCCCTGGGATATAGTGCTATAGCATTCTAATGGCTATATCCATTGTGGTTTGTACAGACAATTATTGATCAAAGAGCCATCCCCAATAACGCAAGCAGCTCGTTTGCTAATGAACTCTTTTATTTCTTTTTCCATATGTGTTGCAATAAAAAAGTTGCTTGAAATGCGATTGCCTTGCACACACTTGCATGTACTAAATGTTTGCTTGGAAACATACAACGGGTATTTAATTGAGGTGCTACATACATGCAGTACCTATATTGCTGTAGTATCTGATAGAACAAAAATATAAAATAAAGGAGAATTTGTAATGAATAAAATTAAGCAATATTTCTAAGGTGTTGTCTGTAACCAGTGGAAGGCCTATTTGTGTGTGTTGTTGTGAGTTACAGAGGGAGTGGTTCACTTGAAACAGTGTGTGGGCTATGTGTGCATGTGTGTGCGATTTAGTGGTTGAGATAAAAAGTGAGTGTGTGTTTGTATCTGTCTGTCAGTCGGTGTGTCTGTCTATTAGCACCATAGTAAGGTAGGGCGGTACTCACCACTACGTAATCTAATGGGATTTTCTTCTCATCTATCTACAGCAAATAACATTAGAGAGCTGTTATGGGTAGCATTCTCAGATTTCTCTCTGAATTGTTTTTCACCCTGCCCCTCCAAGCATGCCAGTGGCGACATCCCAAACCAAATAGACATCCTTTCACATATAACATGTCCACATATTATTGCCCATCTTGCAAGATGGGGATGGCAGACCAACTTCCGACCTTCCACCCTAATGCAGTCTAACAAAGGAGCTTGATGTCATGTTGCTGGGCAACCGGCAAGGGGAATCTGCAGAATTACTCTTGATTTAATGGTCATTAAAAAAGGCAATGTGCAACCCACTTGTTGCTGTCAGTGTGTGCTGGTTTCAGTCATAGGCTGCATTCCAAAGTATACTGACTCTCTTACACCAGATGGTGGATGACATAGGCAAAAATATTTTACAGAAAAATATTTTTTTTGATTTTCATTATCTAAATAATTGACAATTTGTTTCTGTTATAATGCCTTGAGTTCTGAGAGCATGCGGGCAAATATTTATTCAGAGACAGCTCAAGTGCTCTGCTAACTGGCTTGTCAGGAAAACAACATATATGCCATAAAGTACTGTGGATGGGTGTGGCACAAACTGATAATCACATCATTGTTGTGACACAGAATGACAGGAATAATCAGCACTTTGCCATCAGCCTCTTGTGTACTACCCTCAGGATTCAGCAGCCACAATAGGTAAAAGTGATGTTGGTCTTTAATGAATATTTGGACTGTTATTAATAATTAATAAAAATGTTCCACCCACTTAAGATGCTAATAGTTTCCGGCACGAGCCACAAAGCTCACTCAGAAACCAGATTCTAGCATCTTGCACAGATGTTTGCTAAAACAAATTGCACACTGAAAATATATATCTTAAATATGATCAAATATCATTAGTAACAAGCATTAATGGGATATGAGTGCAAACAGATAGAGAGGGAGAGGAAGAGAGAGAAGCTCAGTGCATCCTA
This sequence comes from Nannoperca australis, assembly GCA_036023655.1. Lineage (NCBI taxonomy): Eukaryota > Metazoa > Chordata > Actinopteri > Centrarchiformes > Percichthyidae > Nannoperca > Nannoperca australis. The sequence continues at coordinate 34,705 of JAVQJD010020650.1, forward strand.
GGAAGTCTCCCAGCAGTCTAGGCCTATAGCAGCATAACTGCCTATACGTGACAAAAGCATGGACAAGTCTTTCTTTTTGAGACAGGATGTGCCTGATTTTTGCGATGTTATGTACATGAGAAAAAGGCAGCCCTTGAAGTTTGTTTTATGTGGGAGTTAAAGGACATATCCTGATCAAAGATACCTCCAAGATTCTTTACGGTGTTGCTGGAGGCCAGGACAATGCCATCTAGGGAAACTATATCTTTAGATATCTGAGGTGTCTGGGGCCAAGTACAATAACAATAATAACTTGAGTTTTGTCTGAGTTTAACATCAGAAAATTGCAGGTTATCCAGGTTTTTATGTCCTTGAGGCATGCTTGAAGTTTAGCTAATTGATTGGTTTTATCTGGCTTGATCGTTAAACATAATTGGGTATCATCTGCATAACAATGAAAATGTTGTGCTTCCTAATAATATTGCCTAAAGGAAGCATATATAAGGAAAATAAAATTGGTCCAAGCACAGAACCTTGTGGAACTCCGTGACTAACTTTGGCGTGTATAGAGGATTCATCGTTAACATGTACAAACAAGCTTAGTGCGGCGTCTTTAATGCCAATCAAATATTCTCCGTAACAGAATGTGATGATCAGTGGTATCGAATGTGGCACTACAATCTAATAGGACAAGTACAGAGACAAGTCCTTTGTCTGATGCAATTAGAGGGTCATTTGTAACTTTCACAAGTGCTGCATCGTGCTATGATGTAGTCTGAATCCTGACAGAAAATCCTCAAATAGCTTTATTGTTTTGTAGAAAGTCACATAACTGACTGGCAACTGCTTTCTCAAGGATAAAAAGAGGGTTAGATAAAAGTCTATAATTTCATTAAACCCTTGGATCAAGAATGGGCTTTTAAAGAAGAGGTTTAATTACAGCTACTTTAAAGGACTGTAACACATAGCCTTTTAATAATAAGGACAGATTGATCATATCTAGAAAAGAAGTGTTAATTAACAGTAAAACTTATTTAAGCAACCTAGTTGGGACGGGGTCTAAGAGACATGTTGATGGCTTAGATGAAAAAATCATTAATTATTCATTAAAATCATTAATTATAATGATCAATTATAGTTGATTAAGGTTGATGGGAGAAAAGAAAGATAAATGTATCTCAGGTTTTACAGTTGTTTCTAAAATTCCCGTATTTGAACATAAGTCAGTACCAGCTGAGGGCAGGAGGTGCTGAATTTTTTCTCTAATAGTTCGAATTGTATCATTAAAGAAGCTCATGAAGTCAATACTACTAAGATCTATAGGAATACATGGCTCAACAAAGCTGTGACTCTGAACAGAAACCTGGGGTTGTTCTTATTTTCCTCTATTAATGATGAGGCTGCTCTGGCATTACAGAGAGTTTGAGACTATCGTGCGAGGCTAAATGTGATTCTTCTATTTTGGTGGAACGCCATTACCTTTCAAGTTTTAGCAATGTTTGTTTTAATTTGCGGGTTATACATTGAAGCTATCCTCCTCTGTTTTATTATTTTCTTTTTTAGAGGAACAATAGAGTCGAGTGTCATTCGCAATGAGCCTGCAGCACTATCAACAACATGATTTGGGAGGAACAAAAGTCAGCCTAAGAGTTATCTGTTATATTGAGACATGGAACTGAATTAAATGCAGATGAAATACTTTCTTTAAATTTAGCTACAGCACTGTCACATAGGCATCTAGTGAAGTAATGACAACAGCGTGTTGTCCAGTAATAGGAAAAAGTAATAAAATAAAGGTCAGATAAAAAAGGACTTTGTGGAAAGTCTATTAGATGTTAATAGAGGTCCAGGGTGTGGTTAAAACAGTGAGTGGGTTTATGTACACTCAATACATGACAGAAGCAAATCAAATAATGAGATAAATGCAGCTTCTGCCTTTTCTACATCCGCATAAATATTGAAATCACTTACAATAATTTATCTGTTTTAAGGACTAAATCTGATAAGAATTCTCAGAATTCAGAATATGCTCCAGGAGCTTGGTACACTCTAACATATAATTGGCTGTAGTGTTTTCCAGGTTGGGTGTGAAAGACTAAGAACAAGGCTTTCAAACGAGTTATAATCTAGTTTAGGCTTGATTAGTAGGCTTGAATCAAATATGGCTGCAACTCCACCACCTTCGCCTGTGCCTGGAGGAACGTGAGTATTAACGTGACTGGGGGGAGTTGATTCATTTAAAATCAATATTATAATCCGATATTAGATCGTTTACTAGAACATCTTTAGATGACAGATATCTGATGTTTAAGAGTCTATAGCGGCCCCATCCAGAGTGGGATGACGGCCATCTCTCCTAATCAGACCAGGTCTTGACGCAACGAGCAAGAGGGAGCATGGGGGAGAGAAGAGAGAAGCCACCGCTAACTGAACTACAAGCTAAACTACAGCAGCAAACAACTTGCTAGCGTGTAAACAACTGTGAGATTAGCGGAAAGTCGCGAACAGGACATAACTAAGAGTATTTAAACAGAAATTGTGTACGCTTAATTGTATAGCGGACAATTAGCGGAGAAACTATCCGAATTGACTGGATTTAGCTAGATCAGCGAAGTTTGCTACCAGTAGCACAGAAGCACCGGCAACCGGAAATGAGACACTTTGGCACGTTCACGTCTGCACGTCAGCCGTCCTCAGCACGTTTTGCAGGACAGTCTGACGATTACTCATCAATTTCATTCAACTATGATCAGGAATCCTTGCCTGCCTGATATCAGTGGTATTAGTTTACCAAACAAAGATGAGGTACAGTTGAAGTATGGCATTGGCTCCTAAAAATGCAGCTCTAGCATTTGTGATTTAATAAACATAGTGGAAATCTCAACAGAAGAAAAAAAGACTTTTCAATGATTGTTAGGACTAGTGAAACATAACATTTAATCCAAAAATGAAAAACATGAATTAATCTGACTTTAGGAAATAGTGTCACCACACTTCATTTATATGCATATCAGATATCACATGAATATATCAAACACATATTCATATGATTCAGTTGTCATCTACAACTAAAACATGTTAATCACTGCATATTCAAAATAGTCAGACTAGCTATAAAGGCGGACTCATGAATAGAATATGTAAAATAAAATACTTATGTTGGTGCATGTGTGAAAAGAATCATCATGGTATCAGTCATGACCTTTTGCCTTGGCGTGGCTTTCTTCCCTCACACATTGCCTACTCCACCAACTGCAAGAAATACTCCAAATAGTTTGCCGGTTTAGAGATAACATTTGTGATTCACTTATGCTATTTGTACCACCATCAGTGCCCTCTCAACAATAGGGATCAGGCTCGATGCCTCTGGTGCCCTTTGAACCAAAGACATATGAGACTGGCCCTCACTGACCCATCCGTGCCCAGAGCTCTTCTCACTGGTCAATACAAAAAGACTGTGGGCATACTACAGCTCATTCAAAATAATGTAGACTAAGTTTTGACCAGAATTGTATTTTAACAATATAAAATATATATATATGTATATATATATATATATTCTTTTACACCTGTTGTAGGATCTCTGCATCGTTTTCATGTGTTTGAAAAAGAAAATCACTTCAAACGTTAGTGAATTTAAGAACTAAACATGGGTAAAGAAGGCACATAGTGTACCTGCACATAACAAAAAAAAACAAAAAATGAAGTACACAATTGCTGAGAAGCTCAGACCCTGAACAATGTGGATATTAAATAATAAAGTCCACAAACAGCTGCTCTCTTGTGTACTGGAATCGCAGATCTGAGCAACAGACTTACATTTTTGTTTTCATCTTGACTCAGTATTCACTTACTGATTGGACTGTAAGACAAACAATACACTGATAACAATTTCAATCTTTGATTTTGACTGAGAGGCATTACTTCAATCACACATCTACCACAATTTACAGTAAAAGATAAGAAGCAAAAAAAAAACAATATATGAATGTCTTCTAAATAGTATGATAAAATAAATGCATGTTTAAGGCATACTTGAGGTACATGTAATCTTTATTCTTTTGGCGTTTCAGTGAAATGAGTTATAGCAGTGTTTTGCATGCAGTTTATTTATACACTACAAGCAGTATGCATATAAATGATGGGAGATGTTCAATTCTATGTGATTAAAACATTCTTTCATTATGCATAAAGTATAGTGTAAGTATTGAACGTACTAATTACATGCAACACATACTTACATGAATGGAATTATACTTTTATAACATGGAACAACAGATGTAGTTGTGACATGGTTTAGGGTGGATGTCATAGCTATGGGAAGAACTGACAAAAGTAACACAACTGCCACTATAAAATGTAAACAGAAGTAGGAAACAGCCAAGGGCACATGAGATGTGTGATGCCATGTCCTTGAGACAATCATTCAGAATACTCTGAGCCATCTTTCATCCAACTTAGATATTTATCATGATAAAGATTGAGAGGTAAACTGTGAAATAACAGTTTACAAAGCACACAAAAACATAAAGGATCAATTCCCCTCTTTCCCAGCCACCATTTCCAAATAAAATAAAATATGCAGTTAAAAGTTGAATAAAGCAACATCATAGTCATATACCACCAATAATTAAACATAGGGCTTTGTCTTAAGAAGAAAAAAAAATCTGTCCATAGAACAGTTTTTATGGACATTCAATTTTTCAGCTCACAGCTCATGCTGAATGTATAATAACCCTGTCTGCCTGAATACAGCAGAACACAGAGAATATATGTGGTTTTATATCATAGGTAATAAATGGTAAGTGTTCCATAAATCCCACAATCATTACATAATACACATTGAGGTTCATAATCAAAAACAGACAAAATGAGGGGAAGGTGTATTTTGGACTGTATTTTGGAGATGTCAAAAAAATGTAAGTGATGCTGTTGTCCTACAAATAGACATTATCATAGATAATCTCCTTCTGGAGCAAACAGTTAAGAGATTTGTGGTTAAGTGAGGTAACTTAATAACAGGGTCAGTTACAAACAACACAGTGTTTTTCTTGAATATTCAGCTTTGAAAGACAAACTTTTAGTTGAAGACTGTATTTTTAACATAGTTCCGTGATAAAATGTATACATAACTAGCAATATTGTGAATGATACATAGGTAGCACACATCAGGCTGAGATGAAGTATGTGAATGATTTTGATGATTCAACAAAACGGAATGTGCAAAGTTTCTGCCAAGTGTTACTGATCTGGCACTGATAATCAAACATAGTTGACACACTTGGCTTCATTTGTTTGGACTGTAGACTAAGGTCACGTTTCTGTAACGTATAAAAAACAGCCATATTCACGACTGTCTACTTTATTCCATGAAGCATGATGGACAGGGAGAGAGCGTGATGAAATAGTACACTCTAACATGCATAATCATGGAGAAACATTCATGCAGGTCTACATTTCTAGTTTACTGCAGCAACTCTGACATGATCTTTTGAATTTGTCAAGTATTCCATTTGCTATCAGCTCGCAAGACTAGCCCCATAGCACTGCTACTCATTGCAAAGACTACCCCTGAAGGAACAACTCTTTTGAAGAGTTGAAAAAAAGAGTATAAAAAGTTTATTAACCAAACTATGAATTCTTAAAGTAATAACATAAAAACTTTTTTTCAGCTTGAAAAGTAAGTAGTTAAAGTAATAAAACAGTCAGTGATATAACAATAATTCAAGACACTGGATAGCAGAACTAGCTGCAATAGAAATTAAAGCAACTAATGTGTCTTTCTTTCAGAACACTTACCCATTCCCACAAAAAGCCAAAAGGCATCCTTGCTCCTGAACACAGGCACAATTGTCCCACTACAGCCTGAATGAGCCACTTTTCCATTTTAGGCACCAACTTTTAGACTCAAGTTAAGCATGGTCTGTTTGGCATAGATATCCATACTAAGGAAGGGAGTCCAATGGATGTCTTAGTCACTTTAGAAGGTTGTAAACATTTTGTCATTAATTAAAATGTCTTTTTAGCATCTCCAGCATTCTTTTACAGATCTTGCTCACTGACATCTTTGCCCATAACCTCCTTTTCACTATTGTCTTTTTCATATTTGTTTTTTCCATTTGCTGTCACACTGTTACATGAAGGCTGAGCGGCCGTTGAAGGTGTCAGTTCACTTTTTTCTGGGCTAGAACTTTCTTTGAGTTTGTCTGCGACAAGATCCTCTTTGTCAGTGAGTGTTTCATCCTTTTGAATTTTATTTCTGGATGTCTTGGAGGGCTTGATGGCAGCATATTTCTTTGTATACTGTCTGAATGCTCTCTGGATAACAAAGGCTGATGTGTCCTCCTGTTTGCGGCGGAGGGTGGTAGTGATGGGTTCGTAGGACTCTTTGGAAGGATTGGAGGCCATGAAGCGCTCCTCCATCTGCTCCCTTAGGATGTCCATTTCCCCACCCTCGCCCAGAACACGTTTTGTGAATGCAAACAGGATGTCCAGACAGTGAATACGTTCACCACTCACCATGGGTAGATCCATAGAGATCAGTTCGATCTTGTTAGGCTTGGCTATACGTAATGGTGGTTCCAGAGCATCTGCAAATTCTGACAACTTATTGTACTCCATGAACTGTGTTGCATGAGGATCAAACCTTTCCCAGACCTCATAAAACATTTCAAAATCATCCTCACTTAGTGGGTCCGCACTCTCCTCAGTGGCCACACTGAAGTTTTCCAGAATGACTGCAATGTACATATTCACTACAATCAGGAAACAGATGATGATGTAGCTCACAAAGAAGGCAATTCCCACAGGAGGATTTCCACAGTCTCCTGTAACAGAACTTCCTGGATGCTCTGTGGTATTGCTACAATCATCTTTATGTTTGTTGAGAATGGGCGCTAGTAGGCCATCCCACCCTGCTGAGGTGGTGATCTGGAACAAACAGATCATACTGTTGCCAAAAGTCTCAAAATTGAAAAGGTCATCGATGCCTGCTTCGTGCCTGACATAAGCAAAGTTTGACATGCCAAAGATGGCATAGATAAACATCACCAAGAACAGCAAGAGGCCAATGTTGAACAAGGCAGGAAGTGACATCATCAAGGCAAACAAGAGTGTGCGGATTCCTTTGGCACTTTTAATAAGGCGGAGGACGCGGCCAATCCTAGCCAATCGGATGACTCTGAACAAGGTTGGCGAAACAAAATACTGCTCTATCACGTTCGAGAGACACATTCCTGAGGAAAGAAAACAAAACATACTAAACAAACTTTAAACAACACAATCATGTACAGACAAAATTCATTATTTGAAAACAGAGTCTAGTCATACCAATGATTGACATGATGACTACGATGAAATCAAATACATTCCAACCATTTGTGAAATAGTATTGGCGAAGCGAGATCATCTTCAACAAACACTCTCCAGTGAAGATGCAAATGAACACTATATTAATCCACTGGAGAATATCCTCCTTGTCTTTTGACTGGTCATCAGTTTCCACCATCATGGCTACCATATTTAGCCATATTAGAACCATTATTACAATATCGAATGCTTGTTTTGTGGTGAAGTCAAAGATGTATCCTTGAATTTTGTTCTGAAATAGACACAGTGCGGAGAAACAGAAACACATTTTAGTTATTAAGAAATACAGATCAGATTTGTAATGTAAATCACATGCAGTCATGGTTAAGCTTCATACTGATGGTCTAGGAATAGGTTTTTGTGGTTTCTTTGACCCCAACTTTTTCATGGCATTGTAATATTTCTTCTGTTCTTCAGTCATAAAGATGTCTTGACCCCCTAGGTAAAGAGGGGATGTGAGGCATGTTAAATCACAGCAAAGGTAAAAATATAACAATAAACATATATAACAACAAAAACAACAGAATATATGAGTATATTACATGTTTAAAAAGCAGATATGATACTTATCTTCTTCTTTTGCTGATTGAAATTGTCTATGATGACACCAATAAAGAGATTGAGTGTGAAGAAGGCTCCAAATATGATGAAAACAACAAAATACATGTACATCTTCAGGTTGATCTCATACTCTGGTTGTTCTTCTGGCTAAAATAGTGACAAAAATTTTGATATTAGTATTTTAAAGTTGTAATCCTTAAGATACAAGTCCTTGTTAATTTGGCAACCGGTGGTAACAGCAAGTACAATATAATACAACAGGTCTTTGAATTCTGGGGGAAGCAAACACTCCTTGACTAGAAATGTGGTGTATTTGTTTACAGTGAAGTCAAATAAATTCATGTTGTTGTAACAAAGAAGTTAGTGATAATTGCAATTGTGATCTGATTTTAGGCTGTGCTTTTGTTTTACACACAACAGCTGGGCATAGTAAATTGAGTAAATGCAACTTTGACTTGGCATTAAAAACAAATGAAATAAAATAGAATAAATATGATGATTGTTTTTTAAGTTTGCATGGACTGTGTCTCCATCTCAAAAAAGAATAAGCTCTGTTGCTATTCCTCATGAAAACTATTGACAGTGTTTTTCTATGGTATTGACAGGTTTAAGTTTCCCTTTGCTGGACAAAACTGAAATACAATACACCTCTTTGCTTATTCCATTTTTCATTTATTTTGTTGTCTAACACTCATATTACTTACTAGTAATTTATTACAATGATTGTTGTAAATTAAAATATCATATATATAAAATGATGAATATATCAATTGTTATCCAATCAAATTTGTGATTTAGCCTGCAGTTAAACACTTTTGCAAGGTACTTTCATGAGATCATATCATTTGGGGCTGAGCTCCCCTAAAGGTCTGGTCCGAAAATCACCCCTGGTTGTTATTTTATTTTAACGTCACAATGCAAAACAATTCATTCACTTAGAAAAGACAAGAAGCTATATATGATGTCTTATAACATCAAACAACAATCTGTTTTTCTTTTGAAATCTTTGTTTTTATTTAGGCATCTTCCATACACAGAGAGATCATTATAGAACATATTGCCGAAAAAATTACAAGCATAAATGTGATCGGATTTCATGAAAATCTTAAGCACTATAACTTAAAAGTATTGCGATATTTTGAGGCACAATTTGTATGAAAGATTATAAAATATAAAATACAGGATGAGCTAAACATGCCAATTGATTACCTTGCTTTGAGAGTCCACGGCAGCATACATGATGTCCATCCAGCCCTTGAATGTAGCCTGCATTGCAATGAATATCCACAAAAAATACGAGCCCTTTGATCTTTTTGTCATTACCAATTTTCGACTAATACAGCAAATAACAAATTTACAAGTTTAAAATTGCACAGATTGCACAATTATCTAACATCTATACATTATTACTCACCACTTGAAGCAGTGCAAGGTAACCCAAGCCAACATTGTCAAAGTTGATTTTGTCATTCTTCCAGCGAGCATCATTTATTTTCAAACACTCAGTCCTGTTAATCACCACTGATGGAAGGAAACGTTCATCTGTGGTTCTGTTGACACAACGGTAGAATTTCCCCGCAAATAAGTTGACTCCCATGATGCTGAAGATAAGCCAGAAGATGAGACATACTAGCAGCACATTGAAGATGGAAGGAATGGCTCCCAGCAGGGCATTGACAACCACCTGGACACCAACACACAAACATAATAACCCATCTGTACAGCAGGCAGAGATCACATAATGTAGGACTCATCACTGAACACTGTATACTCTGGTAATGGTAAGAATAGGAAAACACAAGAGTGAATGTTTCAGTGCCAACATAAACATCAGCAAACATCATTTTCAGTGCCAACATCAACATCAGCATGAGCTCATCACAGCTATGACTATGACTAACACCAAAGCTCAAATACAACGATAACTGCATGGTAAAGGTGGGAAAGGAATTAGGAGAGGAGGCTGGAGATTGATGTTGTGTATCTAAAAGTGGTTTTAGTGGGTTACATAAAATTGTAGAGAAACATTGAAACAGAACACCTTGTAGAGGCAGGAGGACGCCACAAAATGTGCTTACTGTAAACAGAAACATAAATAAAACATGAAGAAATCATGCTAAAAAAACCAATATCCAAAACAGTGAAATTATAACTAGTTTTACCTTTTGGGAAATACGCTTGTTTGCTTTCGTGCTGAGAGTTAGAGGGGGAGATCGGTACCACTCTCATCCATCTGTTAAAAATGAAGCTGGAGCCAGGAGATGGTTATCTTAGCTTAGCATAAAGCTAGCCTGGCTCTTTAAAAAGGCAACAAAATCCAACTACCAGCACCCCTAAAGCACAATACTTTACACGTTGCATCTCATTTGTTCAATTTGTACAAACATTTTAGCGTAAATTTAGCGGGAATTCTGTGACAGACAATTCTTTGCCCGGAAGCAGGGATTTCTTGGAGTTGTGTCTTCACCGGGAGGTTTCCAGCAACCAGTAGAGACTCTATGAGGTCACTTATCCCAGCCATAAATAGTACATAATCCACCATAAACTATAACCCAGTACTAGCTTCATATTTAATGTACAGATATGAGAGTAATATCATTCTGCTCATCGAACTTTCACTAAGAAAGTGAATAAATGCATTCCCCAAAATGTCAAACGATTTCTTTAATCAAAAATCCTGCATCACTGGTGTATAATTAGATGGTAATTTAAAAGAAAGTGATGTAATCAACATTGTAATTTAAATATTTTAGGTAACCCGGAGGACACATACAGCTGGAGAAAGAGGATTAGGGAAGGAGAAGAATGTTTCATTTAAACGCAATACAGTTTTGAGGTATCTTCCCTCTAGGTCTGGCAAAGTCATAGACCTTTATGCTGCCCTTCGCCTGTGCCTGTGCTCTGTACCAGTGCAGTGAGCTGTTTGTAGGTGCATTGTGACTCAGAGTGGATGGGGAAATCCAAGGACTCTTACCCTCATGCCTTCAAACCGTGACAGGGCTCTCAGGGGCCTCAGAGCTCGCAGGGTTCTCAGAGACTTGATGGCACCGAGGTCAGAATATTCCATAGCATTGGCTACCAAACTAACCAGTGAGACCTAGAACGCGTGCACACACAGATGTCACGTCATAAGCAGAGGAGACAAAAAATAAAATAGGTGTATGTGTTTCTGTATAAGTGTAAGTAAGTGTTTCAGCTTACATCAACAATGAGGAAGTCCAGCCAGCACCAGGCATTTGTGAAATACTTGGCATATCCATACGCCACCCACTTTAGCAACATCTCCAGAATGAAGATGTAGGTGAAGATTTTGTCAGCAAACTCCAACATCGTTTTAATGGTCTTCTTCTTCTCAATGTAGACGTCTTCAAATGCCTAGATGTAAAGAAAATGACAGTGAGTAATTTATTGGAAATATGAATACAAATTAAAAAATCAACATAAAAAAGTTTGTAAGATCAAAATCCAAATCTTGATTTTACTTTGTATAGAATGATAACTTTTTTGTAACAAACCACAGCATTGAGAACAGTGGTGAGACTGCATTAACTCAATAACATTAAATGAAATGCTCTTTAGTTTGTAGTAATTTGAGAATCTGCTGCTTGATGAGGGATGCCAGATAAAATATGTAAATACATAAGAGCAGTTAAAGGAGGCGTTTAAAAACATGTTTCATCACACATGTACTTACCAGTGCTCCACTACTCAGTAGGATCATGAAGATGATGAAGGTCTCAAACCAGTTGTGCTCCACTATCCGGTAACAGGTCTTTCTTAGCGTCCACCACACCTTCCACCAGCCCACATCCGCATTTACTTGACAACACTGGAACCTTTGTACACAGGCTGAGCAGAGACAAAGGGCAGATGGTGATTTAACAGTGTAATATGCATTATCAGAAAAACGCCAAGTCTATAGTTGTCGGTTTAGTGGTGGCAGTGGTTACAGTAGTGTTCACCGTCAGGAAAGCAGGCGTCAGGTTCCATAGATTCTTCCAGTTCAAAGTCTACAGACTCTCCTCCCTCCCCGCCTGCCATCCCATCCACTGTGCTGCCCTCAGAGGAGCTGAACTGGCCATCGTCATCTATAATCTTCAGATGAAGCCGGATAAAACCAGTGTTAGATGAGCAAATACAACAGAGCCATGGAAAATGTGATGGGCTGACATGCTAAGCACCTGTCTGTCCACATACTTCATGCACCCCATATCTCTTCAAAATAAAATTATTTTCATACAAAAATAGATGAAAAATAAATAAAACAGTATTGCACAGACATGTGTAATTGGTATGTTTTAACTGCAACTGAACCAGATGTCAGCTGTATGTCTTGTTTAAGGTTGCTGGTAAGACGGACTTCAGAAGAGTAATTGACAAGCCAAGTTTAAATCGAATGGATGAATGTGTACAGTAGCCACATGGTCTTTCCTTCAGCCTGTTGTTGTATGGCTTTCTACAGGGTGTGTCTCCTAATGATATGACCAGCCTGAATGCCTTCCTGGAGAATGCAGGGGCACTTGGCTCTCCTGGGACCAGCTATTGCAGTGCAGGGAATGATGAAAGCATGTTACTGCGACATACTGTGAGCACTAAAATCAACGCATTGATGGTTTGTGCTTCCATCTATCCATTCTGTTCCTATCAGAAAATAACAAGTAAACTGTGGAACATTAAATATTATGTTTCTTTTGGAATATTTGGAGCACAAATGTACGTGCTGAAATCCAAAAATCACTTTGAACCACCAATGTGTTGTCATCAGTCCATTATGAATGTTATTTTCAAATGACATACATTCTGATAGGACAATGCATCATTGTAGATCAATGGATTTGATGTCACGATGCAAAATCCATTCACAGTTTTGTCGAAACCCCAGGAATTGATCTTAAAGTTAAAATGAATAAATCACCAAAACTAACTTAAGAATCAAGTCAGAAAAAAGAAAAACTGTGATTTAACAATAGTAAATTAGGAAAGAAAATGTTTTGATCAATACTCGTCAACCAAAATAAATTTCAGGACTGGAGGGTGGGTAAATTAAGTGGGTGAATTAAGTCATGCCAAAAAAGGATTAGTGATCTGCTTCAATGGTTATTGGATGGTTATTGTAAACTAGGCAGGCAATCTCCATGATGAGTGTGTAGTATAGTAAACTCTTTTCTTACGAGTCTTCTACAACTCAGAGCATCTGTAAAGGAGCAGCAAGCAATGACTTTGCTTACAAATCTTCACATAAAATATTGTCTGTTGGCAAAATCAGTTAAAGCTGAGACAAGATTTGTAAGTAAAAGTAAATTCACAAAGTAAATAAACAAGTAACTTAGCAACAATAACATTGCAACAATCATAGAAAATAGATAGTCAGTGAGCTTTTCCCCCCTTTTTCTTTGAGCTTTTGTCCAACACTTTTGTCCAAACAGCCCTATTAAGAGGGGGATTTAGCTCCCAAGCACTCAGACTCAAATGGCACATAATGTAATCTACACACTGGTATTTTCCTGTCTATGTGGTTTATGGGATCACATGCTCTTACCTCATTGCCATTGACTCTGGGTAAAGTGCTTCAACATGACTACTACCATGGATCATACCATTTAGCTACAACAGATATGTTGACCAAGAACCACAACCAACACTGAAAGCGTTTGTCATCCATCACACATCATAAACATTAGTCTGCTTGTGCTATAGCTAATTAGACAATAAAGATACCTTGACAGACCAACTAGACCAATCCACAAGAGCATACTTACCACATGGCATCCTACTGCATCAGATGAGGCACTGCTGAAGTCCTCTGTGTTTAGGTTTTCAAAGTCAGACTCTCCCACAGCGATAGGAACAATGACAGTCAGACCAGGATCGTTGATGAAAGACATTATAGAATCATCACTCTTGCTGCTGACTATGTACTTGTCTCCATTTTTGTCCACTCCTGTCACATCCCTGTTGCCATTCTTAGGAAAGTCTTTGATGGTATGGTTGGGGATACCATTTGGCCCTAAAGGTTTGTGGAGCTCATCCAGAGATTTGTCCTCACTGTTCCCTTTCTTCTTAACCCTGAGACAGACACTGTTGCAGCTGCTTTGAAGCAGGGACTTTGCAAAGATAATGCCTTTATGAATCCGTCCAAGGGCAACCTGCAAATTGTTCATGTCGCTGTCATCTTCCGTCGCTGCCAGGTTGTCAGCACTGAACGAACTCAGCAGCAGGGCCAGGAACAGGTTCAGCACCTATCAGATAATGACATGACTTCACATAAAATTGCTTTATCTTTTAGCTATTTTACTTTATGATAACAAGTAGCTACATCATGGGTGTTTTTTTTTTCAGTCAGCTAAATCTACAAGAGCTGGACAAGTTGGACTCATGAATTGAACATAAAAGATGATAATGTACCACAAGGTTTCCAATAACCATGACCATCATGTAGACAGTGATGCACATGGGCGTCCCAGCCACCTCCATACAGTCCCACATGGTCTCTATCCACTCTCCACAAAGCACTCGGAACACAATGAGGAATGAATGGAAGAAGTCATTCATGTGCCAACGGGGCAGAGTGCAGTCGGCAGAGATTTTACACACACATTCCTTGTAGCTTTTTCCGAACAGCTGCATGCCCACCACAGCAAAGATGAAGACGATGATGGCCAGCACCAGAGTCAGGTTGCCCAAAGCGCCCACTGAATTACCAATTATTTTGATCAGTGTGTTAAGTGTGGGCCACGATTTAGCCAACTTGAATACTCTTAGCTGTAAAAAGAAAAGACAAATGAGTAACTCCACATTTCTGCACTCAAAATGCACTTGAACATATTGGCTATGACACGTATTTGGACTTACCAATCTGAATGATCTCAGAACAGACATGCCAACCACATTTTCCAAACAAAGCTCCACCAAGCTTAAACTGACAATGATTCCATCAAAAATATTCCATCCCTCCTGAAAATAATAGTATGGGTCCAAAGCAACAATCTTGAGGATCATTTCTGCCGTGAAGATGCCAGTGAATACCTTTAAAAACAAACAACAAACAGAAATACAGACCATTTAGAAACATGATACTTATTTTGCAAAAACTATTTTTAGTACCTTACACTCTGCAGTCCACTCACCTGATTGCCCACACTTAGCATATAAGAGAAATTCACGTCCATTGGATAATGCTCCATGGCCATAAACAATGTGTTGAGTACAATGCAGATGGTGATGGTTAAGTCCACAAATGGATCCATCACAATTAGTTTAACCATCTTCTTGATCTTCAGCCATAGTGGACAACATTCCCAGATGAGGAAGGTGTTTGCAAAATTGTACCAGCAAGAAGGACACTTCTGCCTCGACTCTTCAAGCTCTGAACACACAAGTAATAGGCAAAACATTTGTTTTTATCTGGAAGTACCATTCATATTTTCAATACACAATATATAATCAAAATAGAAGACCATGGAGTACAATACCTACCCTCCATTGTGCTTGTTATGACACTAGCTATACTATGAGCTCTCTGTCTGGTCTCTGGGCCCTCGAGGCAGTCCATAAACTCCTGGTGTGTTCCTCCACTGGCCGATCTATACTCTGTGTCAGTTGTGTCAGCCTGGAGAAAGAAACTATCGTTAAAGATGCAACTGTGATACAGATATGTGAAAAGTTGCATGTTACCATGGATATACAGTCAGTATTTTGCATCACATTGCAAAGCTGGAATTGTGCATTGGAAAGTTATATATGTCTATACCAGGTGATAACTTGGTAGAATAATGGCACCCTGTTGAGATGGTTAGAAGCTACAGTTACGCTTGCCAATCATAGTGGATCGAGAAACAAAAGTGTAATGGTAAGAACATTGTTTTTGTCATTTCTGACCATTAAAACAGTATTACCAGTTAAAAGTAGCTTTAGCATTCACAAAGAGTCTCGTGTCTAACTGGGTGGTGGGAAATCTTGCGAAATGCTTTTTGTGTGTTACTGAAGGTTCACATTGGTGTGTCACAGTGGAAATATTTCTGAAGGGTCTAAAGTTGAGTTAAAATATCAGCCACTTTATCCTTAAAGCTTGTAAAATAATTTTGAAAATTGCTTATATTTTTAGCCATGCTAGCAGCATGACAGCATATTTGGCTTCTAGTGAAATATCTTGACAACTCTTGGACATATGGTCATGAACGTATATATCAATACATGAACAAGGCAAATTCTTTATTTGTCATATACTTTGGTTTATGACCAAATACCGACATTCACATCAGCCTCCGCTGTACTTTGATTTGTGCTACTGAAAAATTTTTTGCATGCTAAAATGCTAGATATAATTAATAACTAATAAAACAAAGATAGAGTTCAATGACTGCTCTTTAACATATGAATCATTCTAAAACCAAAAACATGCTTTCGAAAAAGATCAGCAATAATGTTAAGTGTGTATAGATCATTTCATTTCACATTAAGGTACACATCACAACATTCAGTGTGAGTCAGACAGGAAAAGGACAAAGAAAAATAAGAAAACCAAAATAGATGGAGCTATGAGCTATTGGCTACAGGCCGTTTGGGCTAGACAACCCTTTCTTACATTGTCTCCAGTGGAGGCCATATCTACTGTCACTTTAGGCAGAAGGAGCCCCACAGGTGATGATGGGAGGGAATTCCCACCCATCAGAGACACAACCCCATTGCAGTCTACAGAGCTGTGCTTGATCCCATTAGGTGAAAGTAGGAGATGCGACAAGAAGCTGCACTGGCTCATACTGCTGCTGCGTCGATCACAACTCCGGGGAAGAAACAAAGAGCCCCTCCGACTCAGGCTGTCTTCAAAAATGCTGTTCTCATCATCAGCAAACTCATTTTCTGAGGTCACATCCTGGGCTTGGCTTTGGAAACTAAAAAAGCTGGTCCTGCTGTTCCGTCTGGGTGAGAACAGGGGTCCACGAAAACTCAGAAAGGACTAGGAGAGAAAGATATTCTTCAGTAGATAAATGATTCATACTGATCGTATAGAAGAAAGAACGGAAATGGCAACGATCGTCGTATTCACAAATGAAATAAAAGTGGTTTCTGTGGTGAGGTCAAGAATAAGATTGCATCGTGATGATGATGATGATGATGATGATGATGATGATGATGATGATGATGGTCATATTGATGTCAGTAAGCATTCTAAGGAAACTGCAAAATTAAAAATACATGTAGGTGATGACTGAGAAGGGTAAGGATGATAGTGATGGTGATGATGACGGTGATGATGATCATGATGATGATGATGGCCATAATGATTAATACAAAATGCATCTTGATGGTGTTTAACAATGACAATAGAAGATGAAGATGAAGACAAAGAAGAAGAAGATAATTGATGATGATGATGATGATGATGATGATAATGTAAGTGATAGTGATGACAATGATGATACGATGACGATACGGAAAATGGCATTGTGATAGCAGTGAAAGAAACTGCATCGGGCTCAATTTTACAAAATGAAAGTAATCACAAAATGTGATCAGCAAAGTCATAAATATACACAGTACGTGAAATAACAAAACACATGCTGAATATATTTCAAAATCCAACACTTGGACATTGACTATCTGCCATTCAGCCGTTTGAATGTCAGTCAAGTAATCACATTATCAATCAATTTGCTTCTACTGCCTGTCACTTATTTTGAGCTCTGCTAAGAGCTTGACAAATTAAAGCCAGGGAGTTTTCTTATTGACAAAAGTTAGAAAGAATTTCACAACACATATTTGCTATGAGAGAACACTTTGGATTCAAGTGATAGACGTTTTGATTCCTCCTGATGAAATCTTCAAAAATAGAGATTATAGAATGTGGCCATTTCAAGCACTGCTACTGTCTGACAGGCTAAGTAGATGAGTCAGTATTTTTACATTATGTTGCAGTAAAAAAAGGTGCATTGTTGATATTAAATATTAGAGCTTATGCCACTGTGGTACTGTAAGAGGAGAGGGTTGGAGAGGGTTAAATGAAGAACGAGACTTGAAGCCATTTCTGTCTGCTGGATAATATTTGTTTTCCATTAACAACAGGAACTGTAGTTCTTGGGTGGATGCACTAAGCATTGATAGACTTTGAGATGAGTTATTAGTGTTATTCATAAATGTTCATTAATGGAGTGGATTGAAATACACTGTAAATGTACAATGAATAAGTAATCTTAATAATTAGGTTGAAAGAGTACAGTATTGATTTACTCAACATTTTACCCATTAATGGGTTAAGATGAAAATGTGCATTTGTTAGATAATTATTTAAACCTTAATTATACGTTATATGGTTCTAAATATTTTCTTATAGTATTATAAATTATTATAAAAAGTATTATAAAGTAAGGATAATGAGATTTTGTAAATAGTATTTTTGAAGAACAGTTAAGTTTTGTATATATCTATCTATATCTATGGTGATACATTGTTCACTTGACAGATCAATGTGTTGTAAAGAAAGAAACAGCCAAGATAGCCAAAAGCATTTGTGTGTGCGCTCTCACAGCAAAAACCTGTGAACTGAAAAAAAGTTGAGATATTATGTTGAAATGTCTAACTGATTTCTATTGAAATGTTATGATTTTTGAATGATTCAGAATTAGAATATTGAAGACACATAAGTTAAAATGTACTGCATAAAAGGGCTTTTAAAATGAACAGGGAACATATTAAGCTGGAAGCAGGGCAACAGTTAAAGATTAACAGGTAGCCAAATATCACTGTTTTCACAGACAAATCATACAGATCGTACTGAACCTGATGTGCAGATGAGGATTTCATGTCATAGTTGAGGAGGTTTGCATCCACAGAGAAGCGGCAGTGAGCTTTCTTTAGACTGTCCTGTGACTCAGATTTAGGAAACTTCTCATCAGCCCCTTTGCCCCCCTCCTCCTCCTTTCTTTTTTTCCGCCTGTTACGTCTCTCTTTGGCACTTTTGGAGCTGAGCTTGGAGTTGTCAGAGGAGCTCTCAATGCCACTGACTTTCTCACTGACCTCCCCGCTCTCCGTAGCAGCTGCATTTGATGCTGCCTAGAAGAGAAGAGAGAGGACAATGGGAGTAAACAGGTGGAATAGAGTTTTTGCTGAAACTGTGTCAAATGGGTCTCCAACTGCATGCAGAAAACTGGGTCCAGTTTCAAGCTTTACAGAGCTTTGCCATTGGGAGAAATAATTAGTAAGTTAGAATTTAAGTATAAATTTGAGGTACTTGTCATTTACTTGATTAGATCCATTTTATGCTACTTAACACTTTTACTCCACTACAGGTAAATATTTTCTACACTACATTTATTTGACAGTTAATTAGCTTCAATATCAACGAACTTCGACAGTAATAATACTCCAGTTACATAATATAATAATAGTTAGGGCCAACCAGGGTTTTAGAAATACTGAACTCATGAGTTCAAGACCCCCACTCCATCTGTAAATGTTTTTATTACTTGGGTTTTTTGTAGTCTAGCTATTAAATTAACTTCGCCCCAAATTGCTTAAAAATAACACTCAGGGTGGAGTACTTTTACTTTTGTTGCTTAAAGTACATTTTGCTAATGTTACTTAAGTACTTTAACTTGAGTAACATTTTCAGTGCAGGCCTTTTACTTTAATGGATTATTTTTAGTGTAGTGTTTCAACATCTACATAAGTAAAGGATCTAAATACCTCCTCCACCACTGGTATAATCTGGGATGTGAACTAGTTTGCTGTTTGTTCTACTTAAACCTCATCAATCTATAGACTCATGACCACGATACCTGTGTGAATGTAAAAATGTATCTTATAGATGAAAGTTATCTACTTGCTGCATTTCAAAAAATGATTATGTTCTAAAAACTAGATGCTGGAATCAGTCTTTGTTAGAAAAAACAATGTGCTGGAGTTATGGGATGCAGTTGACTTATAAGGGGATTGTCCTGTACCTGAGCGTCCTCTTGCTGCCGTTTCAACTGCTCAAGCATGGCCTGAAACTCCTCCTCCTTCTCCTTAGCCTCCTTTATGGTGGCCTGGCTCTGCTCCTCATAGGCCATAGCCACTACAGCCAGGATCAGGTTGATCAGGTAGAATGAACCCAGGAATATCACCAGCACAAAAAAGATCATGTAGGGCTTCCCAGCTGCCCGCAACGTCTGGAAGGAAAATAAACAATGTACTGGTATACTTTATTTCTTCATCCATTTTGCTCATGGGAGCTTTGCTGTATTACTGTTTGCTTTACTTACTGAGATAAAAATTCCCTTTTCAGTGGCAACCTATTTGCCTTTAGGGCCATTCAAGTTGCATTGGCCTGAGTCACAGTGGGACTCCTCTTTTATCTATCTGACCAAGATGCACCTGCACTTCATTTAGAGGTGTGTTTGAACACTTTTAATGCCAATATTTTAACGTGAGAATGCTTTGTCTTTTACAGAGCCGCTCCTTAACATAGCAAACTCTACCTGTTTATGTATTTACCGAAGCAGAAAGTACAAATACAGCATCCTCCGCCACACAAAAGGTCATACATTTAATCAACCTTCCCCCAAACACTATCTTCTCACAGGGTCGCTGAGCAACCAAAGGGCCAAAACCCATAATGGCACTTAAGCAATTTAGTACCAGGGCTCAACATATTTATGACAAAACAAACAAACAGAATCAACACTCAAGTTCTTTTCAGCATTTTAGTGTTAGCCTTACAGACACACTGCTCAACCACTCAATTACAGATGTAAGGCATCTTTAAATTTACAAAATACATAACACTAGAAACTTTGTTACTCCTGGGTACAATGGGGTATTATATTGATTGTATGTATGTCATTAAAAAAGAAAAGAAGAAAGGTTTCTGTTGTTATTGGGGTTACCCAGATTCCACACTTGGGTCATAATAGAATAATTAACTTGTGATCTTGAGATAATTAAATTAAAAATGTATAAAAATAGCAAGCACAGCCATTCTTCTTCCAGTCTTTCTAATTCCACTGCCTACCTGCTGGTAAAGGTTTTCCCAGTAATCCTGTGTCATCAGTCTAAAAAGAGAGAGGAAGGCCCAACCAAATGAGTCAAAGCTGGTGTAATTATAGTCCGGGTTCCTTCCCACTCTGATGCATGAGAACCCCTCTGGACACTGCCTGCAACAAACAGAGAGATTGTGAAGCTTAGAAGGAATCCTTCCCCTAAATCACACTGTACAGCAATGTTAATGCAGAAGCAGATGCATAATACAAGGCATATATTCATTTTATATCATATCCAGTTTTCTATCAGTTGGGGAACAAGCTTACCCAGCTTCACTGCCGTTTCCACAAAGTAATGGATCTCGTTTTCCAGGAAGGTAGTAATGATTATCTGATGGGAAAAGAAGGAAAATTACATTTGCAATCTGTGGCGAGGACTGTGGTTGTCACAAGTGGTTGCAAAGAAGCCCATGATAGACACTGAATTATAATATAAATATAATTTTCATGTCTAACATGTTTCATGTCTAACATGTCAGTGGCTATTTTGAGTCTGCAGTCAGTGGTGTTGTTGTAGTAGGTGGCATACTGAATGGTGTTTTTAGTGTGTCTAATATTTTGTCCACCCAATGAGGAGGACAAAGTAATTCACCTCACAATATAATGCAGTCTGTACAATACTGTACAACATCATAATTAAATATAGCCTTATAAATTACAATGTACTGTATTTCTGACACAATGTCAACAAAGCCGCACATAGATGGAATATTTTGTAGGGTTGTTGTATTTGATTGCACTACTTCATTGTAGAGGTGTACCTAATAAAGGTACACCTTTTACAAGATATAACTTTGTGTTTTTTGTGCAGGATCAAGTTGTGACCAACTCAAAGTAGAACAGAGGAGAATAAAATACTCACTTTTATTGAGTGCGTACTCAGTCCAGTTGAAAAAGCCTGTGTCGTTAATGAAGGTCCCATTCGTGGTGACATTTAGCTTCATCCATACACACTTTTGCTTTAAATTGCCCATAAACAGTTGTAGCCCTATGAGGGCGAAGACGCTCAAACAGAAGACTGTGAGGATCATCACATTGGCAAGCTTCTTCACTGACTGGAACAACGCACCAACGATGGTCTTCAGGCCTGCCAGATACAGTACCACTTAGTTTAAGTAGTCAATTAAAAGACATTGTCAACATTAACAGCAGGCATGTGCAAAGCACTGCGTTTCTATTCCTATATAACATATATTATAATGTAATAATATTTTTAATAAAAAAAGATTAAATCAATTTAGCAGAAGATATATTATCTTTTTTATTCCATGCATTTTTCTTCCTTGCCAAAGGCTGGCACCTACATTGCCCATATCAGACCCCTACCAGACAGTTCTGTTGGAGATACCGGTGTGTTATGGTAGTTTGGTAGGTTGACATCACTTAATTTAACAGATTTTGTGCATCTCCCTCTCTAGCCAAACTGCTTTATACAATTTTTTTTACCAACAGAGTTCTCCTTTAAAGTAATGTATTCATTATTTTTTCCCCTCATCTAAGGCATGAGAAAAATATCTTTCACAGTTGTGTGAGGTTTTAATAGTAAACACTAGAAATCCTACAGAAAGTCTTTAGCCACTTTCTTTTGATAACATTTTGCTCTCAAACATCCTGAAGGCTGTTTATCACTCAGAATTCAATGTGGTAATCAGACAAAAGAAAGTAACACAGGAAATTAGGGTCATGCATGTCAATGATGATGTACATGCAACAATAATGGGACACACCCTAACCACAGACTACATAACATTATGCCTTAATTAACCACAAGCATAGAGGAGTAAATGGTAGTCAAGGAAAAGTCCACTTAGAAGCATCAGTGCAAGAAACCAAAGAAGCAGATTGTTTAAAAGACATAAGCAAATGCCACAGATCTCACAGAGTAAGTGTGCAAACTACTATATCTACTATTTCCCCATAGGAGGGAAAACACACAAGAACATTACATATTTAATTTTGATGATTAAGATTTCTGATTTCCATGGCTACACTGCACATGAGAGTCAAACAGCTGGCCCCAGGATGATCCAGTAAAGACCAGAAGAAACACCGATTTGAACTAGTGTTCACCTGGGATGCCCAAGACTGTTATTTGGATGTTCCGATTGCTGAATCAACTCTGTGACATATCTGTGATAAGGGAGGTGGATGGGTGAGGTCAGGGAGCATCCCGCACACATGTCATGACAGTTGTAGAAGGGGGGGTAATTGGAGGAGGGGTGGTTGAGGGGCAGCGAGAGAAAATCATGCAAGAAGCTAACTAACATGCATTTACTCCTACTGCTTACCTGGGATAACTGAAATAGCTTTAAAAGCTCTCAGCACTCTGAATGTGCGAAGAGCTGAAAAATTGCCTAGGCCTTTAAATTCTGTTACATACCTGCAGGAAAACTTAGAATTACTATGGGATATTGACTTGAGACAACAATGTACTTGACATAGCTTAAAGCCAACAATCCTGAGTAGATAAACTTCATGATTACATTTTAGTACATAATCAGGTTAAGCAGTCAAATCAGATAAACGGAGTCATGCACATTGATGAAAATGACAATGAGGTGACTGTGATGAGCAATAACATATGCACCAAGTCAAGTTAATACAAAATTAAAGGATAAGTCTGGTGCTATTCGATATTGTTCTTATTTTTGACAAATCCAATAAAAAAGACCCAAACCAACAATGTCTATTGTCTCTATTGGCAAAGCCTGATATAGCTTATTCCTTTGTGCCATAGATATCCATTGTCATCCAAAGATTACCAAAACATATAAATGAGCCACATTGTTGCACTGGGTGACATATTCCTTCATTACCATGAACATGGTCACTTTAGTTTATTTTGAGTCAATCCCACATGCACCGCCATGCTGCCGTAAATACACCCTAGCACTCCAAATGTGTATTAATCCACATCTAAAAATATTGCAGTATTTTCTTCTGTGAAATGTTTGCCAACCAGTGTCAGTGTCCAGCTATTTTAGAAAACCATCTACCCTTTTTTTTTTTTATGAAACTATATATTTGTGGCTATATTAGATATAAGATTTATGTCTTGAGTAGGAATGAGTGCCAGTGCCACAGCCAGGGTTGGGAGAGATGTTCTAATGCATTATTGGTTTGGCAGTCGTTGATTATGAGAAAAATATAGAGTAAAAACAGTCTTATCCTTTAAGACCCCAAAAAAGTGTTTGAACTAAATGAGGAGTGGTAACACAGATGTAATTCATGATCATGCTTTAGATCATTTGTTACAAATTGTAACACATTTTGACAAAACTGTTGATTTGTTACCAACAGTAAAACAAGAAACCTTCTCTGCACCTTCAACTCAGGCTCTATTCCAAGGATCCTTTGGAGAAAACACGTCACAATTGTTCAAGCATTTTTCTATTTGATTGAACATGTGGCAAGTACTTACGCCATGACAATGACACTGAAATCCAGCCAGTTCCATGGATCTCTTAGAAATGTGAACTTCCCTATGCAAAACCCTCGAGCTAAAATTTTGATGAGGGATTCAAACGTATAGATTGCAGTAAATGTGTACCTGTTGAAGAAAAAACATAGTTGTTAAACTAAACCACATTTTCACTGTGTGTAATATAATTTATTTGTGATTTATATAACCGGAGTATATGATTCATTGGAAACTTACTCTACATTCTTTGCCCAGTCAGGGGATTTATTCAGTGTCATAAATCCACAGTTGGTGATGATAGTGCACATGATCACCATATTGAACAATTTGCAGGCAGTTGTCAAGGAAGCCACTTACTTCATTGGGGAATTAACATTGTAACACTTTTTTTGGTCAAATTCATCATGTCTCACACAAGGTAACAATGTAAACAATTTACCCTTCAAGGATGTTGGATAGTAACAACAGATTTAGTGTGGGCTCAATATCAACATGATTATCAGATTAATATCTTGATGAAAGGATATGAGTGTACCAAAATCCTAATTGATATTCTTCTTAGAAGGTTGAAGGGACTCAGGAGGTACAAGGCAGGATTGGCGTTGAAGCGGAAGATGACATTTCCTTTGTTTAATACTATGAAAGTCTGACAGAGAAAGAGCAATATGCATAAAATACTCTGACTTGAAAGACCTCCTTATACTTATACCAACATAACAAATGATAGTATGATAGCGTTAGTTGGCCTTCCTGTCATATAAAACTCAAAGCAGCTAGATGACAACACTACCATGATAGCAGCTGCATGAGGTGCTAGATCTCTCCTCCAGCCTGTTTAAAAATCTTAAACCACAAATAATTCTCACGTCCTAACACAGTTAAGAAAAAATCCAAACGCAAGCATACAAGTTTAAATAGTCTTTATCTAAATCAGAATTATAATCCTGATGTTTCTGTGCTCTAGGTTTTCATCCAATCTTTAGACTGGATGCAAGTGTGAAATCAAGCAAACATACTTTCTGATTACAGTAGTGGAGATCCAGGTCCTCCAGCGGTGTCGACACCATGCCTTTAGGAATGTCCCCATACAGAAGAGGGAGTGATTTGCCCGCCTCCAGGTCACGGCTGGGCCTGAGCCCATTCTCATTACTGCGTTTTCTTTTCTCTCCCTTGGGCTTCTTGGCGTTCTCCTCTGCGATCCGTCTCTCGATGACTTTGAGGGACTCACGACTAAATGGGCGGAAGCTGTCTGGACCTGGTGGTACAAGCAGCTGTGCCATCTTTTCATGCTGCACCTTCAGAGTGAACAGCTAGCCTCCAACATTGGAAAGGCCTGAGGGGTCAGAACACATAAGCAGCTCTGATTAGATGCTGACAACTAATCTATTTCAATTATATCTTCCTTGATCTAACATTAATTATTTAATTGGAAACAAATAATTGCAAATATTTCTTGCAGCACAATTCTATTGTAGGATTAGAACTGCTTTAAATGGAAAGGAGACTATGGTGGGTGTGGTCCTGTTCTTCTGTGAGCGATCATCATCTCAGAAAGTGGCAGACTATAATGAGCATAGAGATGGCTGCCATGCACATAAATTCCTGCCAGCTATGGTAAAATTAGATCTAATTATCTGCTCCTCTGTAGATAAAATTAAGATGTGACATGACAATGATCAATTTCAGGTGAGACTCTTGCTCTGCTCCTCCATCCCTCAAAATGAAAAGTGCTCACTTTTCCCTCCTGAGACCGAGCAGAGGGAGAAAAAGATTCATCCTACTAATAGGCCTGACTGGTACAATGTGTTAGGCAGACCTATGCACTATTAAATATGAATGCACTACAGACTGCACTGCATCTCTCAGGGTGCCCTGCCACTGAGAGCATTTTGCCTGATCTGAATGTGTAACAGAATACTTCCACACGCAGTGAAGCAGGAAATCCATCACAAACACACTGGTCAATCAACTGCCCACAGCACTGGGTTGTACCATTTGTGATGTAATTGCAAAAACAAAGAAATGTCCAACTACTAGAAGAAGAAAAAAACTTTGACTTTTGAAATGTGTCAGTGCATGGTTTCACATTTACTTTGTGTTTCCACTAATAGAAACCTGTCAGACCTTTGTGACCCTTTAAGAAAACACTACAAAGAGGGTTGAACAGAGACATAAAAGAGAAAACAAAAGGGAGTTTGAAGTTTTAAAGTACTTTGAACCAACAGCATTAACATTGCCTCTGTTGAAAGCTTCCCTGTTTGCCTCTGTTTGATCATTTGCACGCGAGCATTTGTGCTGTCATCTGGATAAACAGATAACCAATTAACTGCTGAACTAGTCAAATGCAGTACACAAGCCTTTGCAAGGACAAAGTGTTGGTTACAAATGTTTACACATGCTACATCATTCAGAGCATCTTATGTAAATATGTCCAACAGAAATCAACTTGTGGAATAAATCGCCAAATGTTTGGTGTAGTCATTGTCATTTTGGACAAGACCTGGTATCAACCTTGGTTTAAAACCAGTAAGACTGGCTTCTCCTTAAGTCAAGCTTTCAATTACATGTATCTGTGTCTACCAGAGAACAGAGTAGAATAAGTCAGCTCCAATACAAACTATAGCAATGAGAAATGTACATTCTAACATTACATATCACAAAATATAAGTGAACAGTTTAAGACCATTTGAGTTTCATATCATTTCAACTCACATTTCACATAAAAGTGTAAAACGTGTTTTGCCGTTTGTTACAGTGCACCACATATTGTTTCCATGAAGTATGGTACAGTAAGTACTGAGCCCATAGCTTGATGCGATGATCTTACAAAACAACATCACTCCATATAAATCTAGCATATAACTATTTAGAGGAATACAATATAGTCTTGTTTAAAGGAAAACTGTAGCAATTTTCACTCTCTGAAAACATCACATAAAATATATCTTGATTTGGCGTTGACCTAACAAGGTCAACTAACCTTTAAAGAGGAATGCATCATTCTGTCAATCTGTCCCCAACTCATTACACGCAACTTGAGATATGAGCTGCTTCAAATAGGCCCACTTCATTTTATCTGCAACCTGTCAGCATCATGACCTTGTGCCAACTAACCTAAAATGGATACATTCGTGTCCCTCAACTCTCGCTGGAACTGCATGTCAACACATTAGTTTGGTATTTGCTGTTCAACCTACATTTAACTGTGTCCTGCTGATGAGCTTTAACCTATTCATGTTATTGGCCCCCGAGCCACCAGATTGACTTGATTTGAATTTATTTCATAGGGATGATGCAATTTATCAAAGTTCCAATAGATAGCATGAAACTGCTGTGCTTCATTGAGAGTTATATTTCTAATTTTCAACTATTGGGCTTTTACATATACAGTGTAATTAAAATATAAAGCTTTCAGTATCATAAAACCACAATACACTGCAGATGTAGAAATACACTAAAATGCACATAAAACAACACACCAAGAGAATAATTAACTAAAAGTGGGTACAGCTCTGGCTTGCTTTTTACCAGCACTTAACCTTTGCTGTAAAAGATGGTTTATCTGGAATCAGTTGGTGATGTGTTATAGAGTTGGAGAAAGCTGACTGCGCAAATTTGGATCTACGATGTGGTATTTCACATTTATATTCAAGAAAAGACTAAAGACTCATTTGTTCCGGGAATACAACAGCGCTTAAATGACACATTGTTTCTATAAAGTATAGCATATTGTACGATATTATAGTGGAATTGTTTATAGTTTGAATGTATTGCATTTGATAATGTACAAAGATCATCTGTTCCGAGACTTAATGCTCTTTGCGATTCTGCCACTGGCAGCGATGTACTTACTTATAGCACTTGTAATTCATCTCTTACAAGTTTGATGAGACATCTTGTTATTTTTCGATCATGGTTCTATGCACTTTATGTAAAGCTCTTATTTGGAAGTCGCTTTGGATAAAAGCATCTGCTAAATGCCTAAATGTAACGTAATGTAATGTATTTTACAGTTGCTATTCACCATGCTCCTACTTACTCTGATCCTGTCTTGTCTTTGCATACACCTGGAAAGGGGCTAGACTGTTGATACATTTGATAACTCATTTGAGAAAACAAAAACAGAATGAAGCTCTCAAAGTTAAGTAGATTTTTTTTTAATGTGAAAGTGATTTCACAGGACAAACTTTTAGTCCAGTATTTTCAGTGCCCGGCTGTATAAGGGTGCAAGGTGCCTGATTGTAGATGGTCATGCTTGAGCCCATACTGTTACACAATATGAGAAATAAGAAAAAAAGAGTGCATAAATAACTGGGCTGCCTGAATGAGTATGTAGTGCCTGATTATTTAAAACAATTAAAGTTGGTCTTTACTGTTTTTGAAATCTTCTTTACATAATTATCAAATCTGAGTTGTGGATCTAAGAAGTATAGAAGTATATTAAACACTCACACAGTGTCAAACAGCAGCTCAGCTTGAAAATTGAATGTACATTACTCATTTTAAAACTTAATTTCAGTGACCACAAAATGCTTCTTGGTACCTAGATGAGGTTAGAGATGATTTGTGACAGATTGTAGCTTATTGCTTCTAGGCTTCCAAATAAAACCAATGGAACAATTAAGCGTAGCGCTACCGTAGATGTCTGATACTTTGACAGACTTAAAAGCCCCAAGTCCATTTAACTCCAATTCAGTTCAATTCCAATGTGTGTTAATTTTAGTTGTTTGGGTAAAAAAAAAATGTCATTCATCATTCTGATGAATAAACGTAAGCACAGCATGATACAGTGTGTTTGGTCTGCACAGCAAAGTGGCCCATGTTCTCACCAGGGTTCTGCTGCTGCCTTCAGAGCTTTGTCCACGTCTTGAAATGTATTATTGAAAGCAGACGTCAAACCGGTCTGTGAGCTACAAGCCAAAATAAAGACAAATAGACCTTTACAAAGTTTAAAAAGACAAATGAGGCATGGCAACATGTTTCAGGGGAATCAGTTTCTCTGCATTTTCAGATTTCTTAGTCACATCTGCTGTCCATGATGCTTTTTTTGACAACAAAAATCAGTGCACCTGTGGATTTGGGGATGGGGGTTAAAAGATAGGTTCACATTTTTTGTCTCAATAGAATACAATCATATTCATATGTATATTTAATATTTTATTAGTGATGTAATCACTTGTCCTCTCTTTAATGGCTGTGGGAAGATTCTTTCCTTACACAGCTGCACGTTGAAGGAATGTAATGTATATAATATATATAAAAAGACTTTAACTTTGGATAGAATGCATTTTTAACACAGAATGAGGATGGTGGATTTTGTCACGGTAATTGCATAAGTAAGGGATCTCTACAGGGATAGTTTGGACAGGATGTTGCACTGATCAGTAATTTAGACTGATGTCCTCAGATAAAAGCTATACTTGTTAACTTGAGGTTTGTGAGATGTACAGCACAGGTAAAGACTGTGAGTGTTCTGCAACATCATGGCATAGTATAGCTCAGTTTCTCCTGTTATGCTCACCACCTCAACAGGCCTACAACTGAGCTGCAGAACTGTACCAAAGGTGACTTGAGTGACTAAAGCAGAGTTAGCGATTAGCAGGATGAGCATTATCGAAATAACGTGTTCTTTCAACCTAAACATACCTGTATGCAGCGTGATCACAGCTCAGTATCCGCAGGCTCCCAGGGCACCAACACACTCACAGCTCTTAAGTGCTCACGACTAATGCTTGCTGCTGCCTCTTCCAGACTACAGGGTCTGTAGATCTCGCTCATTCAGGGCGTGGGCAAAATAGCTGAGGAGCTGTTAACATAGTTCACTGGAAAAAAGTCATGTTTTTATCTACAAGCTGCCCGGCTGCGTAGTGTGTGCGTGCAGTCTGAACAGAAAGCAAACAGAACAGTCTAAGCTCTAATTGACAGCAATCTAATAATCGTGTTGACAGTCATAGGGGCAGGAAGTGGAGTGTGGGCTAATAATTGCTGCCATGCCCATTAACTTCTGTAATATATTGTAGCCCATGATTTGCACTCAAGTCTTTGGCCAAGAGATCAATCACTTTTTTCCCCATACAGGCCTTTCAACACAGTTACTATCATAATAACAACGTGATAGAGTGGGGTGTACAAAGGCTACATCATATTGTCACACACAGCTCTCCAGATATAAGGACGTTGAATATTTTGAAAAAAAGGTAAACCACATCAGTTGTGTCACATTTGAATGCATGCACACAGACAGACAGACATAGAGATCGACAGACAGACAGACAGACAGATAGACAGACAGACAGACAGATAGATAGATAGATAGATAGATAGACTTTTGTTCTCATGCTACAGATTTTCATGAATCATTCACAGAAATTAAAAAACTTTTCAGTCAATTTCAGCCACATTTCTTTTGAGAACAAGCACTCAGACACAACTTTAACAGGTTCTGTTAACTCACCATCACTTTTCCAACCTTCCACATGTGAACAATAAAATAATAAAATGAAATGGCGGTGTGTACAAATACGTTTGAAATAAACCCGTCCGTCCGTTTAAGGGTTGTTTGATGTTTCTCCCAACGATGAACTGGTAATTTCCACGATTTCGACAGGACAACCCCGAGAGAGAGCGAGAGAGTGAGAGAGCGAGCGTGTAATTCATCCGCCCCTTCGTGCGGCACATACTATACTGTGATGCTTCCGGATGTTCCTGGGAACCAAGCGCTGGCAGAGATGCCAGAAGGACTGTTGAGATGATATTGTGGTGAACATTACAGTGCGTAACTGTCGGGAATGCGGATGTTTGGCATGTATCAGAAACTAAAATCTCAAACCACAACTATGAATCAGATTGTGTTTTAAATCCCTTTGTGTGTGTGTGTGTGTGTGTGTGTGTGTGGAACAGGATGGGGGCAGTTTTCAGGAACCTGAAGCTGTTCAAACGCCTGAGAGCAAATATTCATCATTACACCAACTGCCTGAATCACCTACAGTCAGCAAGAAAACAGCTCACAAGAAATTGCAGCCTAAGCGAATCTTAAAGGTACATCTGTAACTGCCTTTTGTGTTTTGCATAGTTAGTTACTAACTATTTATGTTGTAAAGTTGGGTGGGTGACCTGACTCTGAACCAGCACATTCACTGGGAGTCTGATGTCACCTAGTGGATACAGAGGATATTGTCAGAGAAATGTATAAATTACTTTTTATTTCATTATAGCGTAAAGTATCACAGCTTTTCCAAAGGGGGAACACCGATTTATATTTATATTTAAACAATTCTAATTGAAAGTTCCAATGACAACAACAACTAGAACAAGACTAGATACAAATAAATGAATGTAAATAGTCCATGAAAATAACAGTAATGAAGACCGAATAAATAAATACTTAAAAAGGAACAAATTATTCTGTGTTACAGACAGAATTCTTTAAAGATTCAAAAGTTTCAAATTAAAGTTGTTCTTATACTTTTAAGAAAACAGAACATTGAGGTCTGGTATTGAACATTTGCATCTG
>JAVQJD010020663.1:0-32351 GCA_036023655.1 Nannoperca australis
CCATTTCCGTATAAATACCCTACGTAACCGTCCCACGTTCGCTCTCAATTACTGCTCCCCACCCGCCCATTTCTTTTCGTTCGTTTTTCCTGTTCTTTCTCCCCTTTTTCTCTATTCTCTCGGTAGGGTCCTGAAGGGGGTTCGTCGTACTTGAGTGCCACAGCGGACGTCCCCACGAAGCTTCCCCAAACCATCAGCAATAATCAAACATTCGACATGTACCTCTGTTCAATAAATCTTTAAACGTATCATATGGACGGTGTGTTCCTTGCTAGTGAATTGTCCTTTAAAACACAATAGAGAGCAATCATTATTTAAAGTGCATCATTTTTTTCATGACTAACTAATTAACTAACTAAATAAACATAGTAAAGACAATGACTCTTGACACTAACCCCAAGGTCCCTTTTTGCCTAAATCCCCATTTTATTTAGGAACGTCTCCATCAAATATTGTTTAATACATTTTCTCTTATGTTTGGGGCAAAGACATATTCCATTACACATTACACTTATTCAATTTCACCTAAAGCAACATCTATGACTCACCTTTTCCTCTGCTGGCTTGTATCTGTTCGACAAAGCTGGTGGGGGCGTGGCATGAAGCATGAAGGGTGTCGCTGTGGAGCAGTCTTTCTCATCACTAGGAAACGATGATGTTTCATGTCTCTGTTATCTACTTGGCTGTAAATGTGTCTAGCATTACTGAGTTTGTTTTTCGCCATGCTATAACGAAGCAACTACAACTAATACTAGCTAGCTAGCTAGCAACAAGCTTTGCTGCTATCATAACTTCAAACCAAGTTGAAGTCCACCATAAATGACAAGTGTCTAGGTCTAGGTATTTATAAATTACAGCTATTTAACACTTATTTAAACCAACAACAAAAAAACACTTACAGCACCTTTAATTGGCTGGTCATGCATTCAGCCCGGCAACCCTGTGTCCCCTGGAAGTAGTTTTCTGACATTTTAGGGTAAAGTTAACTGGTGTATGAAGTAAATTATTCACATCTTTATTCTTTGTATTGTTTATTGTTTGTTGTATTGTTTGTATATTTACAAGCAGCAGCACTTTAAAATCTGCTCTTCAAGTTACTGAAAGCCAGTTGAAGGATTTAAAAGACAAACTCTTTTTATTACTTTTTTTAATTACTTTTTTTTTTTTTTTTTTTTACAAATTCTGGGGTTTAAATGATTAAAACTTAGCAAAAGTTTTGGGATTGCATCTGAGAAAAGTCTGTGTCTTATTTAAGCGTCTGGCAACATTATGGAAAGGATCCCTACAGAGACACATGGCTTTGTTGAGTAAGATCCTTTCGTTTTCCTACAACAACTCCACCTCTCTCGAGATTTCAGAGTGAGACTTTTCCTTGAGCGAGACTTGTTTGTTGTTACTCTTAACAAAGTTGTAAGACAGTGGCAAAAACCAGCACTTTTAGTGGACACACTTTTCACAATTGCCTTCAAGGATTACATTGCGGCCACGGCAACCCATGCACGGATGCTGGCTGATGCAATTTACTGGACCAATTCCACAACTTTTGGTAAGTATAAGCCATTTAGCCCTCAAAATTTGTAAATATAAAAAATAAGGCCCAGGTTTAAAAATACCAGAGTTTCCATTTAAGAACAAGAATAATGTGCTACGCTCTACTGGTGCCTAACTCCAGCAGCAGGATTCTGAATGTGCTGCAGTTTTCAGATGGTCTGGGAATGGTATGGGGATGTTATGGTTTTTGGGAAAACCAGACATGAGACTGCAATAGTCCAACCTTCTGGAGATGAAGCACTGAATGACTGTCATCTGCATATACTGCAAGCAGTCTCATGGTCTTCAAGGATTTAACCTAAATTGATCATATAAAGCTTTAAAGAGTACTCAGACTTTGATGCGCAACATCATTGAAGTTTTCCTTATAGAGGCCCAATAATTGATTACTGTGGGACTCCACATGTAGTAAACTGCTTGTATACATACATAGTGCCAAAATAGAGGGAGTGGTGTGGTTACGGTTTGGTGCATCTTCCACAGTTTTGCTGGTCACTGCATGAATGCTGACATCATAATCAGTATCTTTCTGTTTGAGGATAGCAGTGGTGTGGTTCTATTCATATGCCAACTCATTATGCCAACTTATTGACTGATAAGAGATTAGGGGTTCATAAGGCAATATTGTTTATTTTCTTGCTTAATATATTAGGGAAAATGACTACCACTGTTTATTTTAGAACTATAATAATAAAAAGCCTCTGAAATGAATATTAATACTTTTAACACCAGTGCTAGTCAAATCCATTATGAATATGAATAATATCATAGTTTGTGAGTTGGGGGGATATCAACAAACTTGACGTTATGCTTGGTGGCATCAACAAAGCTTTTACAAAAAGAGCATTAGTATTCTCATTTATATACCTTGTTTTGTATATAAATGTGACTCATTAAATAAGTTAGATATATGTCAGAAAGACCCCAACGACAGTGTTCAAGATATCTATACCATTACTGATAACCAACTCCAGTGTATGGCCTTGGGAGTGAGTTGTCTCTTTTGCCAGCTGTATTGTAACAGACCAGACATTTCAAATAGTTTTCAAAAATGTCAAATACAATGTATAATAATTTCAGATATTATTATGTAATTTATCTTCTTTCCTTTAAAATGGTTCATATTTTGCCCCTTATAAGAATATTTTGCTCCTTATTAGTAGCACTGTGTGAGTCAGAGGAAACTGGCAAGTATCTACAGTGAGTTGCACATTGATGGCACTGAATATTCTTATCATATTAAATACATTAAATACAATGTAAGTAATTCAATTGTATTTAGAGATGAAATTATACATTTAGTGTTGCATAATACTTTGTGCCAACATGAAATCTTTTTATCTAGAGTGTGTCTTACAAGCCTACATATCTCCCTTCCTCCATCAGCCCTCACTCCCTAGTTCCCCCACTATATGTTACGTTTTTTATGTTTCCTAAGGAACCACTGAACTGGCTCTGGGAATATCCTTTCCCTCCGATGATGGAAAACAATGTTAATGAAACATATTGTATCTCCCCTGAGATGCAAGACTGGGACCCACTATCACAAACACCACACCACTTACATTAACACATTAAGTTACTTTCTTTGTTGTTCTTACCCCACTCCATGAATTAGTGAGTAAGTAATGAGAGAATTAAAGATAGAGAAATAAGGAAAATGAGAGTTATTTGAGTCTAATTAGCCTACATTCAGAGAATGCAATCCTTCAGGATCTCACCCTCTCTTTCTCTTCCTTTTCTGTAGTTATTGTGCTCTAGGCCACACACTTCTAAGCAGAAATTGGCCTAGTTAGTAATGATTTGTTGTTGTTTAAGTGAGCTGAGTTCGGCTGTGACTATGGAATAGTAATTAAGAAGAAAAGCAACTAAGAGATGGAAAGGCCAAGAACCCGATAGGGGTTCCTCAATATGCTGAAACACAACACTAGTTGTGCATTTAACACAGTCAAGGAATGACCATGTATTATTGCATCAGCAATAGTAAAAACACAATGGGGCACTGATGCCAAGATAAACCACAAGAAACTCACTGGAAGCTCTTAAAGATGCACTAATCAATAGTTTTACATTGACAATGAGTCAAATGACTATGTATGATGAAAAAGGTGTCACTACAAACCCACTCTGCAGGTCAGATCAGAGAGAGAGCCTGAATTTCTGCTCTAATCTTCTTTTGCCTGGGTCCAGACCTTTTAAATCCACTCACTCCACCGAGATGACTAATTCTGGTCTGGCTCTGGCATCATGACATAATTCAGTGGTTTCTCGGTTTGAAAAAGTGACCGTGGGGGGGTTAGCCAGTCAGTATCAGGGGCAGGACTAGTGTCTTCTCAATATCGCCAACATCCTAGTTTGTTTATCTTTGCTCCGTTCCACTCTTAAGAACCCAGCAAAACCAGTATGGTTACA
Organism: Nannoperca australis; assembly: GCA_036023655.1. NCBI lineage: Eukaryota > Metazoa > Chordata > Actinopteri > Centrarchiformes > Percichthyidae > Nannoperca > Nannoperca australis. The sequence goes on from JAVQJD010020663.1 coordinate 3,964, forward strand.
CATCAGTGTCAACTTGAAATTACATTAAATTCATGCAAATATGTCATCATCTAGTGATTGATTATGGAAAACCAAACCCCCCCCCCTCCATGGAAATCTATTAGAGTGAAGGCAACGTCATGCTCAAGATGGAAATGGAGTGTAATGAAAGTTTCTTGGTTTTCTGGAACTTCTTGGTTTTCTAGTTCCCTGCAACCACAGCAGCCTAATTTCTAGCCACAACTGGGTGTTGGTGTCATTAAGTAGGTGATAGGTATTGTATGCTACCTTCTACAGCAGACAAACAGCTAGCTGGTGAAGAGAGTTGAAGATTTAGCAGCTTGAGATGTTGTGAGATGTTATGGAGACCAAAGATCTGGATGCTGGGTGTGTAAATAAGAAATTATTTGATGATGAGTCTGTTATATCAATTTTGTATGTTGATGATGTTCTAATGTTGTCTTTACAGATGGTTCTGCTGCCAGAAAATTCATACACTAAATTAACGGTGCCATGCTCATTCCAACTCAAGAGTAATTGATCCCCATAAGTGATCATAACCACTTATGGATTTTTAATTATATTCCTGTCCATGATAGAAGAAGAATAACATTCTTTCACTCTATGGCAGGCATGGAGAGGCATTTCCTCTCAGCTAATGTATAACTATTGATTTTGTGGCTTGTTAGATTTGTATGCTGATTTAAAAAGCGAGGCCTCAAGCATTTGATGTCTCTTTTAAACTGAAAGCTTTGCTTCAGTGAAGCAGACAAGGTTCTGTTAGGAAATAGGTCAGAGTATTGATGCCAATCAAGTGTTGGCATCTTCATAAATTGAGTCAAGTTTCCAGGAGGCCACAGCTCACTGGAGTGGATCTTCTGTACCAAAGATACAGTGTGGCTTAGAAATGCTTGGAAGCAGCCTCATTCAGAGACAGCAATATGTATGGAACATCTGCAGTATAGAACCAAAATCTAATATAACAATATAGAAGCAACATCTAAGCTATGGACCACATGAGGGGCAGCCTCCTTCCAAATCCACTTTTCAAGACGGACCAACAGATCAACAAGGATGTCCCCCTGTGTCCTTTACAGCTGTGAATGAGCAACTCATTCTGTGGCTAGTAACATCCCATCATATTAATGCAGGTGTACAACACAGTCTTTATAACCTGAAACTTATTAACTTACTGATACTAAGGCCCTCTCAGACGTGGTTTGTGTGTGACCCACCACCGGGGGGTTTAAAAAGCAGCTTGCAGCAATTAGCAGCTTCTCAAAGAAGAAGTAGGAGTTAGGAGCTAACCAACTGACACAGACACTGTTGTCTTACACGTCACGCCTCTTTTGCTTCCAGACTGTTGTTTGGTTCAGTGTCAATAAGCAGGTCGTCTTTACAGCAGTGTTGCAGGATCTCTGTTAAAAAGGGCAATTTAAATCAATGGAAAACAAACATTGCCTTGATGCAGTGATGCCAGCAATGTGCAAGCAATCGGGTACTAACCCTAACCCTACAATTACACAATTGATATGACGCAAGCTAAAATCTTGTTTGAAACAGTTCAAGACATTATGCTCTAATGAGCCCTCACTGCTGATTTTCTGAGATGACCTGAGACATTTGTGACGCTGACTTGATTATAATCTGGTGTTTGGTCCGAGGCAGATGATGATACATGAGTGAGCTGCTCTGTCTGTCTGCACTCTTAGACACGGTTCACTGAACCCTCTGAATCCAAGCATTACATAAAGACGGTCTATATACAAATTTAATAGGTCATTTTGGGACGCTTGCTACTTGGAGAGCATTTTGTATTTTTTTGACACTGCAGAATGCTCAGTCCAACCCCCCCGTATATATGCGTATTGTCAGCTCCATCTATCAGGCAGTATTGTGTTCATCCCCTCTGAGCTTGTCATTAGTACTTGACATTTGTCAGAGTGTGTTTGCTGGACCAACGTGGATCACTCTTCCATATGTTACATGACACATTTCTATCACATTTTTATTGAGCGCAGATCTGTAGACATTCTCTGGAGTGAACAGTGCACTGTTGATGAAGTATTCAGTCATCAAGACTTTAAAGAGCACAAGTGAGACTCTTCAAATCACTCTGTGCACTCACGGTTTCATCAGGAACTACACACAACAGCACCGACTGTATCAGAGGAAGTTGACAATATAAAGGGCTTCAACTAAATGACTATATAATCATTTTCTACATGAACTGACATCTGCACCAATCTCACCAGTTAGCAATACAACATTCTGATTTAATTTGATTACTTTATGACTTCTCTACCCTGTCTGTGAATATCACCCCAAAGACCAGTGGTTGCTACTGAAGAGGTAATAATCTATAAAAACTGGTCTCAGATATAAAGTAAACAAAATTTTGTAACACTGTATAAACATCACTCAAACAGGGGAATTAGTTAATTACTGCATGATTACCATTAATAAGTTAGTAGTTACAAATAAAACAAAAAACTATCTAAGTTAGTTCTCCTAAAAGGGCTTCATTTTGTTGTCAAAATTCAAAAGGAATCAGAGGAGATGTTTTCTGAGCAGCCACGTCCTCCACATTTAATGCCAAAATACTTCATCCATGCCATCTAGAATGATACATACAAGCATTTCCTGATCTGACGCACCTATCGGCAGCATGACATTATTTGTCTGTTTTCCAAAACTATTACAAATCAGTCTGGAATAATAAATCAGTTTTATGATGTGACTACACAGCAGCTGAAGTTTGGTTAGATTTCAGTACAAAACAACTTGATCAGGCTTAGGGAAAGATCTCCGTCATGCTTTAAAAAACATGACTCAGTTTCATTCATACTTCGAAGAAATGTTGGAGGACCCCCCCCCCTTTTTTTTTGTGTGTCCGCACTGCAAGAACTGGGAACAAAGGAAGTTCTTAGAACTGTTTTAGCTCCTACTTCAGAGTAGGTACTTTCCAGCCCAGAAGGAACCTTGAGTGAGGTAAGTGTTCAGTGATTGGTAGGCTTCCCTCACTTCAGTGTTCCTATTGGTGAATGAAACAACAACAACAACAACAACAAAGCCCCTGAAGGCATGTAGGCAGTTCCTCTCAGGGAGTACAAAGAGTCCAGAGGAAGTGTCATGAGGGTAGCAGGGATTGGACCCAAGCACAGACAGCAGAGGCAGCTTCAAAGGGTTATTAAACACAAAATAAGGCTTACGGTACATACATAAGGTACGGGGAGGCAGTCAGACAGGAAGACAGACAACAGGTAAGACAAGATACATGACAGAAGCACTGGGAACTAGAGATGGCCGGATGATTCCGAAGCTTGTTTCACTCCTGTGAAGCAATAACAACACAGTCTTCTTGGACTCGTCTTGCACACATATGAGACTACAGCTATTACTATCAGAGAGGTGTGGTGGTGCTTTGGTCCCAGTCATGAAGGACTGCTATAAGATTTACAAGCCACCAGATGTTTACTGAGTTAGAAGCCTTGAAGCTTTAAATCTTTTTCGGCACAAATAGAAAGAAAGGCTCAAAGCTTCATGAGGCTTCATCAGCCCATAACTACTGGTAACATACAAGGGTATCACAGGAACAAAGGAACGGACCGGTATAAACAGGGAAACGGTTAACAGGGGAATCAGGTGAGCAGTGTGGAGCAGGTGTGGATAATCTAAGAGACACGAGGGTAGGAACTGAAGAAATCAGACATGTAAGAGTTTCAAAATAAAACAGGAAACAGAGCAAAATACTAAGAGAGTACAACAGTAGGTGGAAATCCATCCTTCCACTCTCCTAATTAATTGTCCGCTAGAGATTGTTGTCGCTGGAACATAAACATGTCATTTTGGGGCACTGGCTGACTGTCTTTCTGACAGAATAGCTGCTCACAGTATGTTGTCCTAAGTGGCTGCATGTCCTCCTAGAGTACCTGTGGGTATACATTATTAAAATGCGTAACAACAGGTGTCACCAAATCAACCAGGGTTGAACTGTGCTGTGTGAGACAGCGTATTTCAACATTTGGGATAGAAATCAGATATAAATGTAAGTATACCTGCCCATTTTGCTCTCTCCTACACACCAGGGCCTTACTGCCATACTGTGTGTTTGTGTGTTTCTGTGTTTGTCCTGGTAGTTTGCTGTGTTTTGGCTGTCAGTATGTAAACTGCTGTTGTGTATTCCTTGGACTTTCTCCCAGTCATGTGACTCATCTCATCTTTGGAACAAACACACAAAACATACTGACTGTCTTCATGTCTGTTTATTGTCTCCCCATCTGAGCAGGGTCTGAGAACTGGAAGGCAGATATATATTTTATCTACTCCAGACTCCTACACCCCAACCCCTCCGTTTCATAGGTCCAGCCAGTTGCCACGGCAACCCCACCTCCTTCCCTTCCTGCTTTCGAATCCCTCCGTTTTTTTCACCCTTATAGCATTCTCCTCTCTCTGTCTCTCTTTCCCTGTCTATCCTTCATCTAGTTCTGTCAGCCTGGTTTTCTATCCAGCAGGCTCCCTCTTCCTCCTCCTCCTCCCTCCTTTTTATCATTCTTCCATGCTCTAGGACTGTTTGCATCTAATGTTTAGCAAATCAGGAGACTGTACAGTATGCTGTGTCTAAATATATATATGTCTATATGTGTGTTCTCTAAGTGTAATTGGTTGTATCAACCAGTGCTGTATATGTCACAGTTGTATATGTATGTCACACACACGCGCACACATGCACGCACACACCACCTCCCCATCCCCTCAACTCACATCTGATACACACACTCACACATCTAACGCACCTGAATCTCTGTTCAATCTGTCCATAAGTCTTCTGTCTCGTGAACTGTTGTACATCCGCGGCGCTGACATCGCCAAATGCCTACGCCCTCATATTGGAGGGTCAAATAAAATCACAATGGAGCATCTCTTAGACTCTTAATCCTGGTTGTTATGATATGATACACAAACATGTACTTATACTGACTTAAAAGACGATAAACTGACTCAAGTCCCTCTAATTGTTTTGTGAATTTCATATAAAACAGAATGTTTTCTGAGAACATTTTAGATGTTTTATTTCCCATGCATTAATTTATAAAGACAGGATGTTACTCAACGTGAAATACATTTTGCAAAGTCAATGAATGGACACTAGTGAATGCAAACAGGCAGGAAATCATTCTGAAGGTGGGTTCTAGAATTTTGCCTAACCTCAAAGGGAACTCCTATAAGTTAGAAAATGAAAAACAATCTGTTGGTGTGGAGTTAGTAATAAGTGAGCTTATCAGGCCTCTGTAGCCTGCTGCTCCTCTCTGCTGCAGGCTATACTGTGTAAGCTGCTACTAGCATAACCAGTTGCATGGTGGATAAATGGTAAATGGCTGCATTAATATATAGCTGCGAGCTACAATGTGTACCAGGTGCTGGATAGACCATCGGGAGCAATTTGGGAATCGACTGCCAACCCTGTGGTCAGTGGACAACCCAATCTACCCCATAAGCCACAGCCACCCCAGTAATGGTAATGTAGGCAACGAAAGAATGTGTGAAATAAAAAAGACAATATCTCTGGTTCTGCTGCATGGATTTCAATCCTTTTTTTAACTGTCCATTGTGAGTCTGGCACCTGGTGCTGCAGATTGCTCTGGACTGAGAAAAACATGCACATGGTAGTAATATTAGTTTAATCTTTTTTTGTTTCATATGAACAGAAAACACATCCCTGCGTACTCTCCTCTGCACACTACATTAGAACAGGCAATTCCAAAGTGTCTTAAAGACCCTGCACACCGACACAGGTGTTTTCACTTGTGGTTGATTAGACCTCTGCTCAGGTTGAAGGAAGGTTAAACTGCTGGGACTTATAAGAATGATGAAGGCGTAATAGGCTGTGTTCAAAATCACATACTACGGTACTACCAATGACACTCAATCAGTATGTACTCCATCCCAGTTGTTCAAGCAACACAGTCATGTCACTGCATCATGAAATTCTTGCTAATCAGGTATACAACCAGGTATTTCTTGTGTACACAAATTCCTTAGTATGAATAGTGCGTTAGTTAGTGTGCAATTCTGAACACATCCATTGACCTTTTTCACAGCAGACATTTTGGATCATAGTAGGAAATGCGCAGGTGTAGAATGTTAGAAACAACTGCATTCCATTCAGGTGATTCACTGGCATGACTTACTTGGAAGTGAGCCATCGTTAATGAAATTTCTTTCACCTATGCTTTCCGTTGTACAACTAGTCAAATGCTGTGTCAATCAGAAAGCTGATATTTCGTAGTGCGGCATTCACAGTAAAATGTTGGCGATAATGCTGTGCCCTGTTGTAATTAAAAAGAAGAAGACATGATCACAGGTTGCAATCATCATTTCCGGTGTTCTATTTTTCGACAACACTACCCTGTCAAAAGGAACGCACTACACAAGTCAGTACATAGTGTACACAGTGTACTGCATGTGTACTAACAGAAGTACGCGATTCGACACACACAAGAAATGTCTGCTGTAGCAGCCTGGCAGGTGCAACAAATGTCAATCTGCACACACACCTGAGAAGAGCTCTAATCATCTCAAAGATGTGGAACCACCTGTGGGGGTGTACCACGGGTGTGTAGTAGGGATTTCTGTTTGAAACCGACCCAAGTTCGAGAGAGTAGAACCCAGGCATTCTGTTTTTTATGTCCGAACCCAGACCCGAGCCTGACGCAGTTAATCTAAGCTGAGACAAATCCAAATGCTTCCATGCCGTTAATTTCCCTGCATGACTTTTTGGTAGTTTTTTAAACTTCCCCGATGACAAATTTAGTTTCATGTCCTCCATGAATACGTACCACTTGAAATAGCCTGTGTGTTGCGTTCATACGTTGTTCCATAAATAACAAACCCCAGCACTGAACAGGTAGCAAGTAGGTCAAGCCCAGGTATCCATCGTCTAGTGTCCTGAGCCTTGAAGTCAAGCTAAATATATCCTGCACTGGTCATCTACAACACTGCCATGACCATGACCTGCTTGAATTTTTTTGTCTCTATTTGTTACTCCCCAAAAGAAACATCTGTAAGCAACATCTCTAAAAAGTAGCTCAACGATCAGCGATCACACAGGTTGTAAACAAGCCTACAGTTCATCCCGATTATCTAAACCATTTTATTTGGAGGTAAAACTTAAAAGTGAGTGCACCTAAAATGTGACTATTTACCCATAACAGCACATGATAACTGTGTGCATGTCATTACAGTAAGTACAGAAGGTAAAGTTTGAAGCAGGAAGAACTTATTCGGACAGCAAATACATTATGAAGCAGAAAAACCATCTTGTATGTTTGGCAAAACCATAACACCATAGCATGTTTGAGCCTTTGCTGGGCTGAGAAATAAAAAGAAAAGTAATCAAGTCACAAAGGATCTACAAGAATTACAAGTACTGTGATAAGTGTTTATATACTATAATTGGCTGTCAAAAATAAAAAAGCATATTTTTTGCATGTTAGTGTTTGTGTCTGTTGTTTACTGCATTGTTTAGCCTTGAATTAACAGAATCAGTTAATTCAACTGTTCCACGTCCTCACAGTCTGCAAACATTAATTACCGCCTCTGAATTGCCAAAGCCTGAAGGGCACCTGGGAAACACAGTTCTTTTCAAAGCTGAGAAAGGAGAAGGGGAAAAATCAGTAACACAACTGTTGTGTGTCATCAGGAAGACAAAACGAGCCCATCAGAGAGGGTTCTTGTCAATCATCAAGGCAATGATTTTTCTCTTGCCTGTTTTTTCAGTTTTTCTGCAAACTGTTTATTTCCTGTTTTGAGCCATAGCATCCAGCCCCTGAGGTTTGTATCTCTTTGTTTCTTCATTACACTGTAGCTGGGGGTCTCTTTAAAGACCCAGCACTAATGACATGGCTTAATTGAATTGTGTTTGTTTTACTTGGTGCAATGAGTGTATTGGATTTTCTCTTGTGGAGTATGACGTTTGGGGGGGTATTGGGGCATTAATAACTTCATGTTGTTATGGAGATGCTAGAATGCATGTGAGGGATTTTTTTATTCTCTCTCAGAGGGCTTTTCTGGAATGATGCATTGCTGATGGTTTTCTGAAGCCTGGGAAAGCCATATTACTCAGTACAGACTGCCTTCTGTGGAATATAGGTAGAGATATAAAATGTTCTCTTTTCCCTTGCAGAAATCCCTAACTGTTGCACTCACTCTTGTTTGTTGTCATATGTGAAAATTCACACACAATTGACTGTGCAGCACCAATAAACAGAATGTCAAAAATATGACATCATTATTTAATGATGCTTAAAAAGGACTGAAAGCCTAAACTACTAGTTGTAGTTACTAGCCTAAACACTTAGTGTAAAAAGTTATTAAACTCCAAAATGCAAAACCAAGAATAGAATAAAACACACTAATGGATTTTGAATCATTTCAGAGCCTTTCTGTGATGAGGATAAAGTGGCATAAAGAAAAGCCTCAGCATGGTAACTGTGCCAATCCATGCATCATGTCCTCTGTGTGTACACTGTGAGAAACCACTGATGTTTGCCATTGCACTGTAGTTTGTGCTCTGTACAAATCTACAGCAAGTAGACTGCACCACAAGGTTAATGTAAAAACCAGGTATACCCACAGTTCAAGTTCACTACAGTGTCCTTATTTTTAGCCACGATAGCAGTATGGTTTCCATCTTTACTGTGGAAGCATAAGGGACACCTTGCCAGTGGCCCCATGCCAGAGGGATGGGGGTCCTCCCCCATGATTGTCAGACACTTCATTTCCTGTATTCTTGCATTTCCTTCCTGCAAACTCTGATTTCATATGTCTCCGCTATGTCTCATGAAACTCTTTTGGTTTAATTTGTTTAATTTATTTATGTGAAAACTTAATGTATACATTAGAGTAGGATGTGCACAAAAACACGGGACAAATCGCCTCCCCTATTGATTCCGTAAGGCACAGTGCATACAATCCTGTATTATATGGGGTGGGTGGCAAATCTAGCTAGCAGTGTTGCTTAAAGGATGACATTGTTATTGTGTTGGTTGGTCCAGACTGGAACCTTTAATTCTGTCTCATATAAGGTACTTCCATTGGTTCACTTCCAAGTAGTACATTGTGAACACTACTTGCGCAGTGTGCGAATTTCAACAGGGTAGTGTTCAGTAGTGATCTCAACATGTTAACGCCTCTTCTTCTACTTCTTCTATGTAATGGCCAATGGCAACAGGGCGGAGCAATATCACCAACATTTGACTGCGGTTGTCGCCCACCAAAATATCTGCCAGCTTGTTTGCCCCATTGACTTCAATTTTATTAAAATGTAATAAAAATTAACATGATTTTACTTTTAGTGCGGTGTTTACTGTAACAATCGCAACAGCGGCCGCCATTTTTATATGCTGGTGCTCCCTCCCCTTCCACCAAGATGTCTACCATTGAGGTTGAGAAGTGTCCAGTGTTGCACACTCAACTTTTTGACTGTTATGAGTCCACCATCAGGGCATCAGTGCCCTGCATTTTGCCATACTTGTCAGTGTGAACACAATTATGCACTTAAGATAGCAAATGTAAGTATGGAAGAACGCAAATTGAGACAGTTTCATTCTCTCGTATTGTTTCATATATCACTATCTTCATTTGATATAAATATCTGGAAAACTAATGACATTCCCATCAGCCCCAGCTGTACTTCGTGTTTACTATTAATTAGCAAATGTTAGCATGCTAAACTAACATTATACCTGTCAAATGTCAGCATCTTTGCATTGCCAATGTGGCCAACATTTAGCTCTGCTGTGCCTCACAGAGCAGGTCTGTCCACTTTTGCATTAAAGTGGATGAATCATCTCCTTAGAACCTCTGTAGCTCACTTTCAGAGACTGTTTCCTCTTCTTTACTATCCTTACATCAGCTGAAACCTAAAGTCCTGTATGTCCCTACACACACTGAGCCTGTACATCAGCTGAGTTTCATCTGGTCTGTGCACAGCTCTCAACAGTAGCAGTGGTCCAGTAAATGAGGCATTCAGGGACCCATCTGTCAGGGCCAGCCTGGCCTCAGCTGGACCCTCTAGACACCAGGGGACTACTCAGGCCTTATGGGATCATACACACACACTGTTTCTCCACAGAAGAACAGAATAAAAGCATTTGCCAACTGTGCACAAGCACACAAACTCAGGGCCCTCTGATATAATGTGCATGTGTATCCACACATTTGGAATGCATTTTATTTTGTGAAGAGGAAGAGATAATTGTGTCTCAAAGCATTATGGTGAATGTGAGCATCATACAGAATCAACCTGCTGTACAGCTGTGTGTGTGTGTGTGTGTGTGTGTGTGTGTGTGTGTGTGTGTGTGTGTGTGTGTGTGTATCTTGTTAAAATGTCAAGCTGTAGTTTTATGGCATGTAAAGTGCTGTAACTGTCATGGGAAAAAAATTAAATGCAATATATTAATTTGTGCGCTTTAGAGGTGTTGATAGGGATATTTTTTAACTTTGGACAGAGCCTGGCTAGCTGTTTGCCTGTTTCCATTTTTATTACAGGCATGAACAGTGATTTTAGGAGCAAACATTTGCATTTTAGCAAACAATATTCCAATCACAGAGCTTAAAATTCAGTTGTGTGCTGCTAACAGCAGGTAGAAGCTAATCACAAAATCTGCAGCTTAAATCAATTTAAAGTGACAGACACGTTTTTTTACTTTAACTTATTATTATGAAGTAAATGTTGATTGCACAATGTAATTGCTATAAAACAATGACACCATTAGCATTTAGATTGGTTCCCTATAAGCCTCGCTTTAACTGTGCAATTCTGTCTGCCACTGAGTATGATCTCCCAGGAAAATGAAGGCTTGATTTACTGCACAAAGGAAGAGGGTCAAACATTGTGCAACCAAAACAGAAAGAGGATTGTCATGGATGTACAAAGAGAACCACGATAGCACTTTTACACATTGTATAATTGTTTCAATAAAGTAAAAAAAATAAAAGAGGGTAGCACTTGTAGCTATCCTAATGGAAATGGAGGATGATGGAACATCTGGAGGAACTTGGAAAACTCTACTCATCTATTGCCACTATAAATCAAATGTCTGCATCAATTATGGATGAATTCAGTAACCGTGTTCTGTTCACAAATTAATCAACGATGGTTTGTCTGCATAGCGATGGCACTCACAGCTCCTGGGTATTGTAGTATTTAGACTAATCATTTAGACATGATTTCTCAGAAACATAGTTGAAATTATTCAATCTGGTTGTCGTAACATAACATAAACCTGCAGGGCAGTGAGTCCAGTGTTTTAATATATTGAAACTAAATATTTTAACTAAAGTTCAAGAAATCAATATACAACCATGCCCTCTTGTGGCAATTATTGGAGTTCCAGCTAAACCTCTAGGATGTGATGTTTTTTTGAGCCTTTAAAAATGAAATGTGCAGAGTATGTAGGGATTATTTCACTAAGAAATGTCAACATTTGATTTTATATTTTCACAACCTGTCTGTGTTGCCTCCTGAATGAGACTCACCTGTCAAGTCAAATGTATTCATTTACCATTCCTTGTCTGTTGAATTTATACCACTGTACTGTACAATCGTTCTTAATTGAACATTACTACTGGGTGTGTGGGGGGGTTTGTTTGAATTTTTAGGTATTTCTTGGTGTTTTTTGTTGTTTTCTATTGTGATCTGTGAAATCTGAACAAGTGGAAATACTGGACATTTAAAGCTACGTACACTATTTATTTTCACTAATAAAATGTTATTACAAAAATGATTGTAATGGGAATATCGGGCAAAAACACTTCCAGAACCAGTGGCTCATCTGAGCTCATAGTTCAAATTTCTCTCTCTCTCTCAAAAAAAAAAAAAAAAAGGAAAGAATTTTTCCCAAAATGCTGAACTATTTTATTAACTCAAGTTTTACTGATGTTTAAAGAATGTTGATTTGGTTGGTGTGAAAGGATGTGACAACAGCTGAGTTTGATGTGCCTCTGCTTCATCAGTGGTAGTCTGGCTGTAGAGCCTGCCAGCTGCTGTACATATGCTTTCTTTATTCTCTCTCTCTCTCCTTCCTGTTGGCATGTTCTACCTCTCCATTTCTCTTTCCGTCAGTTCAAAGACTTGCCTGAACTGAAGAGTAGAGAGAACAACAGAGAGGGGAATAGACTGAGTGATGAGCCTGATACAGGAAATACCACTGCAACAGACTTACAAACCAGAGTGAAATGGGGAAATAATATTCTTCTCTCTTCTGTCTCCCCTCTTTTCTCTCACTTTCATCTTGTTAACTTCATGTAACCCTCTTCCCGGCCCGCTGATTTATACTTAAACCGAATTTTCTCTCCCCACCTGCCTCACCCTCCTGTTTCATTGCCCTGACTTTTAATCTTGCTTTGTTCCACAACTCAACCCTCTTCCCGTATTGATTTTCTTTCCTGTGCTGCTTTTCAATGAAACATAACTCCGTCACCTTGACCCATCACTCTCTCATTATGTACACCGCCTGACACAATCCACTATCACACAAACCAAATACCTTTACCTTATACCTTGTCGCCTAGTGCTTGCTCATGGTGGGAACGTTGGGTCTTTGTATGTGTGGAAGTTGGTCTCGACCGGCTCCATGTGATTGAGTGCCCTGAGATAACTTTGTTATGATATGGCGCTATTAAAATAAAATTGAATTGAATTGAATTGAATTGATTCTGATTCTGATTACACCCTGTTGTGGTGGGAATCTGGAAAATGAAACCTTCTGAAACAACAAAGTAGTTTGAGTATTTATTAAGCTTTCTGCAGAAAGGACCCAATGTTGTACACTGAAAGGGTGTCTCACAACAGAGTGGGCACAGAGGGCTCTGGTTGCCTCCCATTTAAGCATGGAAAGCAAAGACATTAACATTTACTACCCCATGTGATTTCTTTTGAAGTAGACACATCCTGATAAGACAACAGATACATGACACTTCACATGGTATATTGACCATATACCTTGGTGACCGATGGAATTATAGCTTAATTAAGATTTACCATGTTTACAGGAAACACAGACCTAACAAAAGGAATTATCTTGTCCTTTAGGTCTGGTCACAATCAGAAAGGCAGTTTGAGTTCACACATCTGATTTTTTTTCCCACATTGTGGATGCTGCAAAGGCAAGCCACACAGTGCTTAAAGCATCAGGTTTAACTAACAAAGTTGAGGGGTTCTTATTTAAGTTTCATCAATGACATTTTGAGCAGTATGGTTTAATATGTTTTTGTCTTACTCTCTCTTATCACTGCCATAGCCTTGAAGTTACGTCTGGCATGGATCCATGGGTACTCTCCAAATCCACTATTAGGAGAGCACGTAGGGATGTTGAAAGACGACTGCAGCAGATGAGGGAGAGCAGTGAGAGTGTAGAGGATAGGCCGCATCAATATGTGGAGGTGTGCATGGATACAGTGGTTGATGTGGGCGTTGGGAACACAAACATTGCAGCTGAGACAGGGGATGGAGTGGGGTTGGTAGAGGAAGACTCAGTAGGAAGTGATGTTGCTCTTGACCAGTGTGTTAGCATGGATGTTTCTGACGAAGCGTCTGACTCAGAACAGGACTTTGATAAGCCAGTAGGTGAGCCTTGCTCCCTTGGTGATAGTCTCTGCAGCTGGGCATTGACATTTGGGGTTTCTCTCATTGCTCTTACAACACTTCTTGGTTTGCTCAGGGTTTACTATCCAGATCTCCCAAAGGATGCCAGAACGCTTCTTTAGACAAAAACCAAATTCAACATTCAGAAAAGATTTGGTGGGCTCTATTATTACTTTGGCATTCTGTCCTCCATTACAAAGACACTGTCCCAGGCAATTCAGTCAATCTCAGATGGCTTCACCTTGAAGCTACAGAAACATTGATGGATTACCCCTGTTTAAAAGCAGTGGAGTCCAGCTTTGGCCTATTTTGGGACTCTTACTGAGTGTTCCAATCAAAGAGCCTGTTGTCATTGGGGTATTCTGTGGGCCATCTAAACCAAAATCAGCAAGATCAGAAAGATTTTGTTTTTGAGTTAAAGGATTTGGAGAATGGTTTTGACTTTGAGGGCAAAAGGCTGTTTCTTAAATTAGATTCTGTAATATGTGATGCACCTGCCAGAGCATTCGTGAAAAACACCAAGCTTTACAATGGATATCATGGTTGTGACAAATGTGTGCAGCCAGGACAGTATCAAAATAGACGAATTACATTTCCTTTAACAAACTGCACACTTCTAACAGATATTTCAGTTGCTCAAAGACATGATGAAGAGCACCATCACAGTGGGCCAAACCCCTTTGATGGTTTAAGTATGGGTATGGTCTCTCAGTTTCCACTATATAATATATAATAATATATATACATATAATAATGTATAATATATAAATTATATGCATTTAGTGTGTTTGGGTGTAGTGAGAAAACTATTAATGTTTTGGTTAAGGGGGTTTCTTAAATTTCGTTTTCCAGCTAGCAAAGTGAACAAAATGTCTGACTGTTTGATGGACTTGAGGAAATTCATCCCTGTGGAGTTTGGTCGGAAACACAGGTCACTCAGGGAATTTGACAGATGGAAAGCTACTGAATTTAGGATGTTTTTGCTGTATATTGGGCCAGTCATTCTGCCTTCGTATCTTGATACAAACCTGTATCACAATTTCATGTTACTTTGTTCTGCCATTTCCATTTTAGTTAGCCCTAAGCTGTCATTGTCCTACTGGCAATATGCCTATACGTTGCTTCAAACCTTTGTGTCCCATTTTGGTGAGATATATGGTAAAGATATACTTGTGTACAGTGTGCATTCATTGGTCCATCTTGCCCAAGATGTGAAACGGCATGGTTGTCTGGATCAGATTTCAGCATTTCGATATGAGAATCACCTCCAAAAGCTTAAGAGACTGGTGAGAAAACCTGAACGCCCACTTGCTCAGATTTTATGCAGGCTTTGTTGGACCGATACCAGGTGGGCTTGCAGTTAGAGGAGTCAGAGGACAATACAGTGAAATGCAAACTGAGCATTGGACCATCAAATGTACCACAGGGAACAATGTATTTATCATTGGAGGTCACATTTGTATTGTTGACAATATTGTTGAGTGCGATGATGGACTTTATGTTGTTTAAAGGATCTTCTCAGATAAGTCCATCTTCTTTACATATCCATTTAATTCTGACTTCCTGAATCTCACAGCCATCTGAGCAAACTTTTTATGCCGAAGTTTCAACCATCACACAGAAATGTGTTGCTCTTCCCTATAGAGAAGAGTTTGTTGCCCTGCCAATTCTACATATACTCCAAAATACTAAATGAGATACTTTGTGGTCTGTGTTAACTGTAAATAGTGGGTAATATTCAATGATTTTGGCAATTGATTAGAGGGTTGAAGGTTGATACTTAGTTATTTAAAGTTGTCAAGATATGTAATTACAGTGTTTTGGGTGGATTAGAGAGTACTATGCAAATTTTACTTTTCAAAGGAACAATTACTATGTCGGGCAATTAAAATGACTGATTCATCAGCTTAAATATGCATGTACTAACACATCTCTCTTCTTGCTTTTTTTTATCAACAGAATGTTTCATGTTGTACAATTTATTGACGAACAAAAGACCTAAACATTTCATTGCTTCTCTTTCTTTGCTTTTTCTTTGACAAATGCCTTAACTTCACCTAACCCTTTTATTGCTGCTGACAGCTATTCATTTTAAAAATTTAGTAGTTTGGTAGAAGTTTATAGTTTTATTTAGTGTGTGTGTTTACCAATTATTAGGTACACCTGCTAATTAGCACAAATAGCCTGCTCCTCTGAACAGTGATTGATGTGATTGATTCTCAATATATAAAGCATACAAACATGGTGGATAGGTTTAATTGATATACAACTAAACATTAGAAACGGACAATAATAAGTAATTGAGGAGCACCACAGCATCACCGTCCTGCAGATCGGTACCATCGGCTCTGGTGATTTTCAGCCAGAGATGTAACAGGGTGTCATTCAGATCCAAATATCTGTCCCCATCTCCTGGGATAAAGAACTCGATAGGCCCTCTATCGGTTATGGCTGATATAGGTAAAATTTTAACATAGATCTTATCTTCTATAGAAAGTTGCGTTAAATAAATCCAGCTCCCCCATAGTACATTCGGCTGATTTATGATGTATCAGAGCCATGTTTTTACGTTCTAAAATATGTCACCACGCTGTCCCGAGCTCCTCTCCTTTGAGCGTTTTCTTCAGACTGGTTTTCTCGTTATTGTTCCTGCGTTTTTTACCACCCTCAGTAACACGATTTCCCAGAGGCCTCTTCCTCAGTCTCTGTGACATCAACATAAGACCACTGGACCCCTCTTGATTCTGGTTCCTGCCAAATCTCCCCACAGTCTGGCTTATCACATCGCCCGCTATGTTAGATGCGGCTGACTTGAGATGGGGTTTAGCTATGGCAAACCCTCTTTTAAACAGAGAGGATACGAAGCGAAACTATTTGGAAAATATAGAACCAATTCCTCTGCCGTACATGACTGGACTTCCATAGAATGCTGGCATCGAACCCCCGACCTGGCCTTTGTAGTAAGAGACAAATCGATAAGGATCAGACCTCAGGGGCAGGTGCACTATCTTTAAAGTAAAGTAAAGTTTTTACGGGTCTAAAATGTAATTTCACAATAGTTTTCCCGTATGTAAAGTTTATCGGTGCATTCTGATCCGTTTTAATCTCAACGTGGATGTTTTCAATATGCTTCTTAGCCACAGGTAGATAATCTCCGGGGTTAAAGCAGTGAGTGATTATATCACCATACATCCCCTCCACTTTAACACTGCGTAGGAGCGGTGCGTAAGCGTCACCTACCATCTGATGACGTACAATGTCACTATAACAGTAGAGGTGGTAAAATCCCGACTTTATATCTGCAGGGAGGGGAAGCGTTTTCGTATCGAATCTAAGCCATTCTCGCGGTTTGAAACCTAAGATGTAGGCTGCAGGGGCCAAAAAAACATATATGATGTTCGCTGTCTGCTTGACATTCAAGTTTAAACCCTTGGCGTTTGACATCAGGAATGCCGGCTACAGCTTTCGTCCGGTTTGAATGAGTTGAACAGCATTCAAAGTATGCATCTTCTGGGGGGATATTGAGCCATGTGTGTGGATATGAAATCTCTGTCAAGGCCACTTGCCACGCGCCCTCTCAATCTATATGTTGAGCTAAATTCACCCTATAACCGGAGCTTGTATTGTTTTTAAACACATCTTGAGCTGCATTAGACGGGAATTTCTCAGGCCAGTTCTTCCAGCGTACTAAAACCTGTTTTACACCTCCGACGGTACTCCGTTTCATAATTCTTTCCACTTGATACCTCTTGTCTTTAACCAGTTTAACTTTCTGCAGCTCTGCTTCGTAAAACGAACCCTCAATAGGCTCTCCGTCGTAATCTTTGAGTTTGTACAGAGGAGGAAGGCGGGGTATACACTCGTATATTGAAAACACTTCGTCTGTGAAACTCTGTTCATATTTTGGCTGTTGTAGCCGCTCATCAGGTCTTGTAAGACGTCAAGGTAGCGCCTGGTGTTTTGCGCTGTAAAATATCTCCACATTCTGGTTTATAACGTGCTGTTAAATCTTTCAACCACAGAAGCCTTGAGAAATGCTTTAACCACCTCTACAACAGTTTTTTTTTTTAAAGACACGGGCATAGGCTTTTTTTGAAAATACATCGATAACAGTTAATAAATAATTAAAGCCGTTGTTATGTTCTGATAAGGCTTGCATGTCGCAGAGGTCGACTTGAAATTGGTTTAAAGACCTGGGGACAAATACTGTTTCTGGTTAAATGTGTTCTGGCAGGTTTAAGCAGAGTATATGCATCTTGCTCAGATAGAAAGTCTTTTTTTTAAGTTTTAGTTTCTCGCCCATTTCATCACGCACAGCCATGCAGAGATGCTCCACGCCGCCAAAGCTCCCAGGATGAGCAGGGTTATAATATAATTTCTTCATTAAACACTTCTCGGCTTTGCTGTTAGCCATCCTATCCCTGCAACTTTTAAATGTTCAATGAACCTCACAGACATGTTCTCTCTTTTTGTTTTTTTATTTCAACCAAGCAATTAAAAAATATATATAAAACACCACATTGTATCGAACACACGTAACTAACAAATTAAAGAAAACTACAATAAACCTAAATAAGTAAAAAAAACAACAAGACTATCATTTTAAAAAATTATCCGCGAGTCTCGCGTAACACATGAATACATACGTCAGTAACACAAGATATCAAAACGAAATAAAGAAAACTACAAGATAACAAAATGAGTTAAAGAATACTGTTAATTAAGGATAAAAGAAAAAACAAGAGTAGAACTAAATTATCATTTAAAAAACCATCTGTTAACATACTACAAACAAATTTCAGGCGGTCTCTTTTTTTCAGTTACTCTTTGTTCCAGCACTCCTTCATCTGTCAAAGCTATCCTATTTTCACCACATCTTCCCCAATCAGATTGTCTGCTGCTGCTGCTGCTGCTGCGGCTCCGTGTTTGACGGGGTCAGGTAGGCTGGTTCTTATATTGTTGGGGTGGGTGTGGCTTTGACGTGGTTAAGTATGCGGGGCCTAGAACAAAATTGCCCTCTTTACAATTAGCGCTTCTCTCCACGGAAGCAGTCGTGGAAAAGCGCTGTGACAGTCTCGACACCTTCATCCAGCTTTTCAATCCAAGCATAGAATGGCACATCAAAGCACAGTGCGAAACACACCGCTGTCAGTGTTAAAGCACTCCAAGACTAAATGTTCTACAGACCCCTTCTCCACAGAAGTGCGAATACTAGCGCGGAAGAACCAGCGACCAGAGGGTGAAGTTTTAGTTAGCCACACAGCAGAGGCTAGAATTTTTCTCCCAGCTTCCTCCTCCACCCTCACCTCCTCTGCTGCAGCTGCTAGGTCCAACCTCATGCGTTTAGACGGTGCACCGCCATCCTGCTCTTCAGACACCGCGTCAACGCTCTGTCTGAGGTAAGGCATCACCTCCTTCAGCATCCCCCAGTCGTTGGAGGTCAGCATGGCGACATCAAGCACAGTCCCCAGGGGTTCACCTACAGACCGCTGGTAAAGGCAAAGGTCACCCGTAGATTATTTGAAGACGTAACCCCAAACACAGCTCCGTCCGTGGGGCTCCAGCGACCATTCTTCCTCCACGGGCGCAGGCGGCGGTGCCTGAGTTCTGCTTAAATAGAAGATGCGCTTCTTAGGAGCATTCGTTAAAGAGTTTAAATGCTGACAGATTATTAATGACTGCCTGAGTCGGCCGCATTGAATTAGACTCTTCCATGGTTAATTGTATGTTGTTTATCTGTCCTCTTCTCCAACAAAGTTGACTTCTGTTTTAAAACTAAACCTTTAAACAGAGGTTATAAAGGTTTCATTGGATAGTCTGTGACGTCATATGACACCTAATTGAACTGAAAACAAGAAATAGTACAGTATATATTCTACATGTCAGTGATGTTTTAGCCGTTGGCTTTCTTTATTCACCAGTTTGTCTGTTTAACACAGCGTCTCCGCTGTGCCTACCTCTCCCCATCCTCTGCAACTTCAAACGGACACCTGCAGTTTTCACCCAAGGATAAGCAACCTGGACAATCAGACTGTGACACCTAGTCACCTAGTTTGTGGATTTCAGCAGTCTTACAGCCAGTCTAGGACAGACCTGCTCTCTTTGCCCTCAGCCTCCTGTGGGTTTCACCAGACCCCAGACAGCCTAACGAAATAACCCACATGTCACAGGGTGGTTTCATCTGGATTCCTGTGTGCTTCAGCACCCTTACTGCAAACTGATGCAGCTGGGTGGTGTGTATACCCGTAAACCGCTCCCTCATTGAAACTCGTATTTAACATGCAATACTGCAGAACAATATATATTCTGTATGTCAGTGATGTTTCAGCCGTTGTCTCTTTATTCACCAGATTCAGCCTGTTTAACACAACGTCTCCGCTGTGTCTGCATCTTCCCAACCTCTGCAGCTTCAACCGGAAACCTGCGGTTTTCATCAACCCTATTGCAACCTGGCTCAGGGACGTTCAGACTGCAGCAACACCTCAATAGAGGTTTTGCAGATTACAGCAGGCTCACCTGGCTCCACAGTCTACAGGCGGGAAGGTGTAAACCGCAACTTCATCAGAGGAGGGATTTTCGGTCCCGAATGACACAATTTCAATGGATAGTCTGCGGCGTCACATGAGACCTGACTTCCGGTGGGAGGGATCCTCTTAGAGGCGGGACTTCCGGTTCTGAATACTGGTCTCTCATTGGACGAGGGGAAGGGTCATAAATCACTGTTTATTGGGGTCATAAATTTGATTTTGACAGAAGGGTGTCCCTATCACTCTCTCATAGGGCTTCCCCTTAAAAATGAGTCCAGAGAAAAATAGAACAAATGACCCCTAGGTTATTAAGGTATTGTTGCATCATGTATTCCCACTACTATAACCTGGCTATTAATATATTTTTGCAATGTCCATTCAAACCGTCATTCTGTATTACCTCATCATTACGCAATACCGTGTTTAACTATTCACCCTTTTGAATACTTAGATGGAATACTTTATTTATAACTATTACCAAGTTTAGTCTGGACGTCTGATTGTGAATTGCATGCAAAGAAGCGTCACCGTACGCTTATTAAAAGGCCTATTTGGCAAAGTTTGGGTTGTTGCGCTGTGCCAAAACGTGAATTGAATTGAGTTAGGCTTTTCCGCGATGTTCCGGTGAGTTGTAGCAAATTCAGACCCTCCCTGTTTTCCACTTAGACTAGCTACCCAATGGAGACAGCTGTTGTGAAGCAGTGGAGTTACCTATGCTTAAGGCTAGGTTGGTTGCCATAGTAACAGTCTCTCTGTACAGGCGTTATGATCTGTTGTAAAAGGAAGGTAGACTAATCCCACTAGTTGAATCTCAGTAAAACTGAAGAATTATGCTTGATTGCGTGTACTGAGGGTACCCATGCTGAAAATGAACTGTAAATAGCTGCTGTGCTAAGAATCCGTTTATTTCCCTCTATTCTGTGAAGTGAACAAGCTGCTGTCACTCACCCCGTATTTCCGTAACCAAGTTGCGAAATATAAAAAACAGCACCCTCGTGAGTCCTAATAATTGATACTTGGACTACCGTGCTAAGTAAATAACTGTTAGGTCAAAGTTTAATATGATACTCCTGTAGATTATTGAATTAACTCATACTCCTCACATTGAGGTTGTGTAAGGTAGTTCCCTTAAGGTTAACACCAGCAGGGGTTGTAGCCAAAACAGCGGTCTGTCCTGAGACCGTAGTCGCTAACACAGACCACTGGCTACGGACCACTGGTTACACTCACTAGAGGGCGCTAAAGCTAGGTCAGTGGTCGCTAGTGTAGTCCCAGTGGTCGCTAGTGTGGTCCGGACCACATCCTAGGTCAGGGGTCGGCAACCCACGGCTCCGGAGCCGCATGCGGCTCTTTCATCCTTATACTGCGGCGAGAAAATAGATTATAATAATTAAAGTATTTTATTGAAGTGTATTTTATTTGTGTTAGTTATTTTTTTTTCATTGTAGTTCTAAATTGGAAGATTATTGTGATCTTGAAATATTAAAATAAAATTGTTTTATTATTTTTCGTTGCTCAAAATAAGCGTCACAGTCGCGGAAGCCGGTATATCCGCCAAAACGCTGTGCATTTATCAAGATTTTCATCCTGTCGATCTTCGGATCCACATACGTATGTGAGCAGCTATTTTCCACCATGAACTATGTTAAAAAACACCGCTCACACCTCACAGACGACAGCTTCCAGTCTTGCGTAAAGATGAAAGTGACTTCGTACAGCCCCAAATTGCAGGCGCTGTGCGCAGAGGTTCAGGAGCAGAAGTCCCATTAACCAAGTAAAATAAATATGTATGCAGATATTTTGCATATATTTCTTTTTCATTGTTTAGTGACAGTGCTTTTTTTTTTTTTATTCAGGTCAAGGCTCCGCTACACACTCCGAAAGCCCAATAGTGATATAATGTGTTGTGTCTAGCTCAGTGGAAGAGTGCATGCTTTGTATGTATGAGGTCCTGGGTTCAATCCCCAGCTGGAATTTTTAAGAGTTCAAAATGTGTTCATTGCATAAATAAAATTAAAATTTCTCTGTAGCACTTCATGGATTTCATAAGCAACACACTACAGTTGTTTATATAAAGCGTAAAGGTAAAAAAACAACAACAACAAAAAAAACTGTATATACAGTGTTATCTTAATTTTAGAGGTCAAAAAGTATTTGCGGCTCCCAGTGTTTTCTTTTCCGTGGAAATCGGGTCCAAATGGCTCTTTCGGTGTTAAAGGTTGCCGACCCCTGTCCAAGGTAGTGTACAACATTACATTTTGGGGGCGAAAATAGTGGTAAGTATGCACTTAAGTTACTATTTTTAATGTGAAATGAGCCCAAATTAAAATGAACGTTACAATAAGCGCCAATTGTGTCAATTAAATAAACAAACCAAGAATCAACAGAAAAGAGTTCATTTGTAGTTCTAAACATATTTAGGGTGTTTTTTACTCACCTTTTGTCTCTCCCATGATGTTATTCCTCTCTCCTACAGATTACATTACATTACATGCAAATTGCCAATTATGCAAAGTATGTGATGACTAATGAGCACCACTTTTTTTTTTCTAGAGGAGCACACACACAAGAGTTGTCCAAAAAACATCAGTCCGTTTTCTGGCAACTTGCCAGACAGTCATATGTAATTCTTTTGGTTTGTCCAGAAGGCATATTAGTGCTAGTTAAAAACAATGCAAATATTAGTGTAAAGGTTACTGCATGAACATGATAAATTTAGTATTTTAGGGAACAAACCCTCAGAATAAAAGAACAACATACACAGCTAGGACATTTTAAAATGTAAAAAGCGCTATGTCAACACCCCTTTCAAAATAAAAGAGGACAATTTTCACATGAGGTAAAATAACATTTTCATAATTGTATATTGACCATGTGGCTATTAGCTAATTTCTAGAGGGGGGGGGGGGGGGGGTATAAGAAAGCACTCAACTAGTGCTGCTTGTGGTGGAAATTGTTGGATCTCTATAAATAATTATATTATGAATAACATCACAATCTAGACCCTGAGATAACTACTGTTATAATTTGGTGCTGTATAAATAAATTGAATTGATTAGTTTTCTGGCTGCTAGCGGTAGTGTTTTGGACAGTAGCAAGGCTGCATGAAATAACTGTAAAAATCCTAATTTGAACAAGAAACCCAGATCTCAGCGCTATGAGAGAGGCAGAGTAAAACACTTGGTAGTTAGTTTGGAACTCTCTGAAGTCCCACAGCTCTCTCCATCGAGTGAATGCCAGTGCAAGGTTCACCTTTGCTTTTTATCACTCTGTCATTAGTGCTAGCTTGGGATGGCTACTGGAAAATAAAAGCCCTATTCCTATTCTGTTTTGGTAGCACAGTGCAATGGTTGATCTGCTTCCTCTGTGCTGTAACTCCAGCCTTCTTTTTCCGCTGCAGATTGTACCAATGGGAAGACAGAAATGTCTTAATGTCAATGGTGTCATTATTTTATAGTCATTACATCAATCAACACTTACTTCATAAGAAGTTAAAGCAAAAAAAGTTGTCTTGTGAATGAATTGTATCGTGTACGCATGCAATAGCATCTTCAGTGCTTGCCGTAATAAAACATGGCCTCAGTATATATTTTTTCCACTCTCTTTGGCCACTCCGGGACTCCACTCCATAGAAATCTATGAGAAAGTGTAAATGTGAAATATAATGGTCTCTGTTATGTGCCAGGGCTTTGTGTTGGTTCCCCCTACTTTGTGTTCACTCCAGGTGGTTCTACTGAGGTGATCAGCTGGCTTGACTGCCGCTTCCGCTAGCTTTCAGTGTTATTTCAGTGCTATTTTCTTTCTCTGGTGTTTGGTTTAGTGTACTAGGTAAGAGGGGGTACCCCGTACATCCCACACACGTAGTGTCTTTCTGTTAGAAACACTAGGTAAGTTGTTGTTGCCACCCGTGTAATTGTTTTCAACGTACTTTAGTAGGTAGAAGACTAGGATTTTCAGTTATCGGTTTACTTCTAGAATAGGGCCCAAGGTCAGCCTGTTTTGTTCATTTTATTTGGCGCAACGTTTTGCGTCCCTTTTCCTTCTTCCAGTGTGATGTCATTTCCATTCTGGTCCTTCACAATAAAACTCACTTTACCTTATACAGTCTCTTTTGTGTCTTCATTGCCAGCTGTCTTGTGTTATCCTCCCAAGGTACCCTAGACACCACTGGAGGCGTAACAGTCTTGATTGTGAAAATAGTGATTTTATGATACAACATAATAAATGTATGTATGTGATACTACATATAATAGATACTAACATAAGTGGTGAATGTGATGTGTGTGAAGGTGGCCAATGCTAACTGCCCATTGGGAAATAAACAACATACTAAAGAACCAATTTTTTTTTTGTAATTTGGGACTTTTTTATTTAAAGGGTGAATTTATGTTTATCAAATTTAATTTCACGTGGGAGTATATTGTATCTTGCACAAACACAATAGCATTTCAAGTACTTGATGTAGTAAAACACCTCCCTCCATACTTTCTCTGCTGCTAGGGCCTTAAACTCTTATCAGGATTTCATAAAACATTTTTGCCAACAGGGCTATTGGATTTTTCATCCAACTCTCCTTCCCCACACATAATTCTGCTAATTTCTGTGTTTTCTTGCCTACTATATTCCTTCATACTGTTACTCCACCTCAGGTGTAGTAGTCAACCATTCTCTGGTGTTTGCTGTCATTTTCCCTTTCCAAATTTGTTTTGCCTGAATGTCTAAATTCCTGAGTTGATTGGAGGGTTATTCAGATTACCTGCTTCGCACAGTGTGGGGACTGGCTCCTAAATAATAATTGAGTGCAGCTGGCTTTGTTAATTTCGCTTTCGACCAATCAGGTTGGGATAATGCCCTTTCTTTGGTGCTTAAGAGAGGTGTAGAATTCCACACCCAGCTCCTTCTGAGCCAACCTTAACTCTGGAAACTTTACTGCTGTCTTGCTTTTCTGATTGAGGGGGATTTTGAACATTCTGCCGTTTGTGCGTGCAGGCTTTATTTTGTTTGTATATTTCTTTGGGGAAACTTTAAGGGGCGTGAATACAAAAAACAATATTTCAGTTGTCTTATTATCAAAAACATGTTTATTATGTTTTTATTTTTATTGTAAAAACACTTTGATTTGTTTCTCAAAGTATTTATTTAAATTCTTCTGTGGTTGGTAACTGATTCGCAGATTCTTCCTGATCAGCCGAAGTCTGGGGAATGAGCACCCCCACATTAATGACATCCACTAAAGCACCCAAAGCATAATCTTTCAAAAACAGAATTAGTGTTGTGACCTATTTTTTTGATGTGTATTAGTAGGATATTTTGTATGTTAGTCAAATCTAACATCATTGCATCATTTCTTTGGAAGATCCAGACATTCCACTGCCTGCATTTGAACTTTGGCATACTGATTTGAAATCCGAGCCTTTTGTAAGTGTTAGCGATCTGCCTGCTGTTGTGTAGGAGGTGTACATACTGGCTGGGGAAGATGATGATGATGAAGAGGGATGGATGGATAGATGCTCCAGTAGAGCCATAATTACATAAACTAATATATAATCTTCTTTTAATGCTGTAGTCTGTACCTGCTTTTTTTTTATTTATGAAAAACATTTTGTTTAACAAGCTGCCCCTTGAGGAAAATCCCAAACAAATTGACTTGCTGCCATGCACTACCATGAAGCACAATTTCCAAAATTTAAACATCTGTGGGGTGTGACGGCCCCAGTGAGGCACCTGGATGCCGTGTGTGTGTGTGTGTGTGTGTCTGTGTGTGTGTGTGTGTGTGTGTGTGTGTGTGGTCTCGTTCACAGGTGTCTGAGGGCGGAGCTGTTGAGGACTGATGCAGCGCACCTGCACGAGTGGAGCGAGGAGTATTTAAGGAGTGGCGAGATTGGAAGAAGGGGCTTCTCGTTCTGGTCTCTTCTTGGTCACAGCTCGTCTTCTGAACTCTTGGGCTCTCTTCAGAGCTGCGTTATGGAGCTGTGGGAGGACCACAGCTGATCCGTGCTTTGTTGGACTCTTGTTACTGATATTCCTTTTTGTATAGGGGACGTGTACAATAAATGTTGTTTTAATCAGAACTGTCGTGTGATCTCCCCCTCCTTGTCATCAACTGTGGAGCCAGGTCGTGACAAATGGGGGCTCGTCCGGGATCTTGGTCAAAGAGAGGTGGTTTGGATCAGATCCTGCTACTTTCATGGTAGGAGTGGTGTGCTACAGGCACGGTTTTTTGATATTGAGGTATCTGCTGCTGTGTGTGAAACATGCTAATTGTTGGGAGAGCCATGATTAGCTTTGGGGGTGTTGCATTATGATGGTGGAAATTTTCTCTGGTAGGCTGAAGAAACGTTTCTCTTTTGAGATCCGTTTGGGTGTAGTGTTGCCGCGAAAACGGTTAGAGCAGTAGTCTCGGGAGCGCAACCACAGAAACGTGAGGCTGCTGGTAGCAGTGGTCTTATCAGTTCTGGTGGGTTTAAGTGCATAAATACCCGCTGTGAGTACCCGCATGAAGACTAGGGGGGAGACTAGATAAGTTTGGGAATAGTTAGTGGGAAAATTTCCAAATCAAGTGCACCTTCTTGGTTGTGTTATGGAGTTATACGAAGGAGCAATTGTTGAAGTTGGTTTGGCACTACAAAGTAGATGTGGGAGACCAGCGATTAAAGAAGGAAATTAAGTCTACTTTAAGAGCTGCTTTGGTTGAGAGTGGTCCACCTGAATGTTTTCTGGCTGAGAATTTGACTTTTGCGCAACAGAGTTGTTGTTGTTGTTGTTACAATTAGAGAGACAAATTGAGTTTTGAACGGGAGCGTTTACAGCATTCTTTGGAAAAAAAGAAATTAGACTTGCAATAGTTCCAGTTGGAATTGATGAGAGCTGTTAAACTGGTGACAACTGATGATGATGCAAGTATGGTTGTTGGTGGCTGGCAGGTGCTGACGTGCTGAGGTGAACGTATTGTGTAATTTCCGGTTATTGCCGTTTCTGTGTTACTCGTAGCAAACTTCGCTGCTCTAGCTAAATCCAGTCTATTCTGATATTTTCTTCATTTTATCAGTTAATTATCCTCAATACATTAGTGTACAAGTCTAGTTCTGTTTGAGCACTCTCATGACTTGCCGCTAATCATAGTTGTCTACACACTAGTTAGCTGCAAGCTACTGTTAGCTCAATCATGGCTTCTCTCCCTTCTTCTCCTTCTCTCTCGCTCAGTGTGTCAAATGTTTAGTTACTCCTCTGCCTCCTTTAGTGATAAGTGTAACAAATGTAGTTTATTCCTAGCGTTGGAGGAGAGGCTCAGTGAGTTAGAATCGCGGTTCCGCACCATGGAAAGTCAGCCAGCTGTAGCTCTAGCTAGCCAGCCCCTATCCCAGGGGTCAGCAACCCGCGGCTCAAGAGCCGCATGCGGCTCTTTATTCCTTATACTGCGGCTCTGCGTGGCTTGGGAAAATAAATTATAATAATTTAAGTATATTTTATTTTTGTTCTTTTTATTTTATTCTAAATTGGAAGATTATTGTGATCTTGAAATATTAAAATAATATAATTTTTCGTCGCTCAAAATAAGCCTCACACTCGCGGAAGCCGGTATACCCGCCAAAATGCCGTGCATTTCACGCCGAGACTTTCATCCTGTCGAACTTCGGATCCACATACGTATGTGAGCAGCTATTTTCCAACATGAACTATGTTAAAAACAAACACCGCTGACGCCTCACAAACGACAGCTTCCAGTCCTGCGTAAAGATGAAAGTGACTTTGTGCAGCCCCGATGTGCAGACGCTGTGCGCAGAGGTTCAGGAGCAGAAGTCCCATTAACCAGGTCAAGGCCAGGTACACGCTCCGGAAGTCCAAAAACGATGTGTAGCTCAGTGGTAGAGCGCATGCTTTGCATGTTTGAGGTCCCGATTTCAATCCTCGGCTGATTTTTTTTTTTTTTTTTTTTATTTAAATTTTTTTTTAAGGGTTCAATATTTGTTCATTACAAAAATAAAATTTAAATTTGTAATGTAAATGTCTCTGTAGCACTTCATGGATTTCATAAGCAACACACTATAGTTGTTTATACAAAGAGTAAAGGTAAAATATAAAAAACAGTGTTATCTTCATTTTAGATGTCAAAGTATTTGCGGCTCCGGGTGTTTTCTTTTCCGTGGAAACCGGGTCCAAATGGCTCTTTGGGTGTTAAAGGTTGCCGACCCCTGCCCTAGCCGGTGCGAGCCGACCACAGGTAGCTACTGCTA